>OMPJ01021627.1:0-10302 GCA_900312935.1 Carapus acus
TGGGAGGAAGCTAGTTGAGGGCCCAACGAGGGGCCAAGTGCATTCATGGGGAGGTTAGCACTCTGCTGCTGCTGCTGCTGCTGCTGCTGCTGGAGAGAGGGACACACACAGGGCAGGCGGACACACACACACACGCACAGACACACCACACACAACAGACAGACAGACAGGCCACAGGGTGAAACAGACGACAAACAACACAGGGTTTAGAGCGCCCACACATGATTGGTATGAGAATCATCTAGGCGGCGATTAGTTGCGAGTATGATTGAGGTTAAATTGGTTGGCTTTGAATTTTGGCAGGAGCGAGTCTCAAATTGGAGCAAAACACAAGTCGCCTTCGCATACTGTCTCACACACACACACGCACGCACGCTCGGCCTCGAGCCTCCGTCTCACCTGTGTGACTGCAGCCTGTGCGGGCGGTTGGCCCATCCCAGGTCCCACGGTCACGTTCATGGCCCCTGGCGCGGCCACAGCTGCTGATCCTGGGGGGAACTGCGACTGGGACAGAAACTGGCCCTGGTTGGCTGTCTGGCCAACCATGTTGCCTCCAGCGTGGGCGGTCATCATGCCCTGGGCCTGGGGCATCCGGGAGGGAGACATGCCCATCTAGGGAAGAGAGCGAAGGCAGAAAGACATAGTGGGATGTGAAATTAACTGCCGTGAAGTCGGGAACTTACTTGTTTTTAGCCGCAATTTGACCGACAGTTGGGTGAAATCATGCAAATTGGCATCTTTTCAGTGTCTCCACTTGTAAAGTGAACCTTTGTTTTCCAAAAGCACCGCAGGGCAGAAATAAGATAATGTGGGTGATTTCTAAAGCCATGAAACCCACTTTAGCACCGAGCTGTTCTTAGCCGGACTTGCTGTTGTCTTGTGTCCCAGGTGCAATGACTCACCGATCCCAAAATTCACTGTCCGGTAGTGACGGCACGCAACCTCCGAGCAGTTACTCTCGCTCACGGAACCACAACAGACGCACAACTAACTCATAACTGGCAACTGCCATGGTGGGGGAGGTTGTTTGTATCTTATTCTGATCTGCACGTGGGCTGATTTTGCTCACCGCTGGCACAGAGCTCATGTTGATCTGCTGCGGGTGGTTCATGGGCGAGGCCGCGCGAGCTCCAATGGGCGCCTGGGACATCTGGACGTTGGGCAGACCCATGGGATTGTACTGGTTGATTCCTGAACAAGAGAGCGGCACAATGTTAGACAAAGGGCAGAGACGAGACAAATATAATACAGAGAAATTACACCGCAGACGTCCTGTATGCTGGTAACCCGCTGCGGGACGGCCGATGTGACGTTCAGGGTGGGGTGCGTCCTGCGCGGACTCTCTTTTGTGAATTCAGCATGAAATCTGATCGTTTGCAATTCATTGATATAAAAACTAATCTATCATCCCTGTGCAAACCTGGCAGAATGTGCCGTTCATGGCAAGATTGCGGTTGCTCCTCATGACATGTGTTTGCGTGTATCAACACAACCACACTAAACTGACGACGGTGCTCAGTGGCAATATCAAATAAATCGAATTAATGACCGCCGCGAAAAGAAAACAAACCCATATGTAAACCAATCTGACAATCATGCCCAGCCCAGGTAAACAGTAAGCAGCAGCAAAGTACCTTGGGAAGCCTGCATGCGATTCATGATCTGATTTGGCACGTTGGGCAAAGGTCCATCTGGGAAAACAACAATATGAAACATTGAGCATCTATATCAGCGTTGAAAGAACAAGCGGCTCATTTAGAGTTTGCTCTCACTCTGTGGTCGGGGGCCCAAGGCATTGGGCTGGGGGAGGCCGGGCTGCTGGGCCCCCTGGGCCGCCATGGGTGCCTGATTAATGGTCTGCTTCTCCAACCTTGAGCGTCGCTTCTCCTCCAGCTCCTTCTGGATCTTGTAGATTTTTTCTGCTAGGAAGTGGTAATACTCATCCTGGAAGGGGTGGAGCAGAGGACAAATATTGTGTTTTCTGGGCATTCCCTTCTCCCCTCCGTTGACGTAAACGCGGACAAGGTCGAGGCTCACCCTGCTGTTTGCCGACTCGTACATGTCCCCCTCCACCTTTCTGGCATAGGCCACAAGATTCTCCATTCGTCTGTCCTTCAAAGCTGCCGGATCAGGGGTGGGGAATATGGCTTGTACTCTGTGGCCATGAGGGAAGAGAATCAGCACAGCGATAGACAAAAAGCTGCTTGTTAAACTATGTGCACTAATAAACAGATTCCTGACGCCACTCTGCAATCGGATTTGTCGCCAAGAGCTAATTAGCTGGAACAGTAGATAATACTGGAAGCTCAAACACATCATTTGCATTGTGGCTCCTGATTTTTTCTTGTACAATGGCACATAATCAGAACAACAGATGCTAAATTGATCTCTTATGGACATTAGGTTGAGTCACGTTTTTGCAAGGAAAAAATGGAATGTAAAATATCTTGCGAGTATATCTGAAATATGACTGTCACGCCCAGAGTCACTTTATTTCTATCTGGCACTCAGACGAGAAAAATAATCCGCAATAATAACAATACAACTATTTCAGTGTGAGACAGATGAATCAATATGAATACAAACAATACCACAAATTAAGTAATACTGAAATACATGAGGGTTGCTGTTATTTGCTTGCTGACTGAGCGGACAGGAGGACTCACAGTTTATGTACGAGGTGATTTCGCAGGTCCTGAGTGACGTGCTCGTGCCAGGCTTTCCTGGTGCCTGTAGCGGAGACGGGCGCCGCCGTGGGCAGGTTGCCCATCGAGCCCACGGCCGAGCCGTCAGAGAGCAGCTGACTGGAGAGGAAAAAGGATGAAATACAGCCGTTCAGGCCAATGGAAGAGGAGCGGACTGGATTTCAGATAATTGGCAGTTTAGCCGATAAATCCTGACGACTAGTGCCTCGGTTTGCTGAAAGAGTGAACGCTAAACACTGACTTGTTAGTGTTGAGTGTGTTGGGGAGCGAGTCCGTGTGCAGGTTGCTCTGTTCTGAAGTGGTCACGCCCATGGCCGCGCCTCCCAGAGCCATCTGGTTTCCTGCAAACACAGCCATGCGTGGACAAACTCAGCCACATTGCGACAAGACACGAGTCTAAACATCTAAAAAGAGTCCCATCACACTTTTTCTCGTTTTTAAGTAGACCTGGCGAGACTTTACCGAGCGTGCTGATGGGTCTCATCTGCTGGGAGAGCTGTTGCTGCTGCTGCTGGGCCTGCGAGTTGGGCGCGGCTGCGGGCTGTCCTGGGCCCGCGGCCTGCTGGGCCTGCCCAGGGGCCTGACTGCTGTAGGGTAGCCCCAAAGCCGCATAGGCCCTCTGCATGGAGCTGGGGTCTATGGGGGCTGAGGTATTGATGGTGGGAGCGCTTGGCTGGCCCGCGCCCACGGAGGACATGGGGTTCTGGAGGCCCGCGTTGGGAGAACTCAGCATGGCTGCAGAGCAAAAGGAGACAGTTAGTCCAGACGATGTTACCACTATTTATTAACCTCACTTCCATTTAACAGACTGTGGGAGTGTGCAGCACATCTAATAGCCATGTCTCTCCACCGCTCTTGCACCCACCCATCTCTCTATCATAGTTTCTTTCATGCACCGTTAAATTAACAAGATAACCACTGACCATTATGGTGAGTTGCATCACATTTTTATATTCCAAAGCACTGGTAATAGTAATAACCACTCTGATACGGCGCAGTTAAGTTTGGGAATCGCTGCTCAGACATAATTCTGACGAGGATATAATATTTCCACTCCTGCACCCGTTAATTCGGGGAGTAGTTCACACTCAGCTTGTGCATTACGTCCGGCAAAAAAAAAAAACGTGAGGGAGTCCATTTTGATGGCGACAAAGGATACTGATGTGTACTGCAAAGCGAACATTCCTCCACGCAAACAGAATTCTGGCTTGACTAAGTCATAACTTGGCAGCATGATGCAGTCACAACATTAATACAAGCCTAAATGCTTTTAGCAGCAAAAACCTGAATAAATGCATAAATCCCTTCCGGGGACAAAACATTAGCATTTTATTTTAAGTTCAGGCCTCGGCCGCAGTACAAATGCGAAAAAAATAAATGCTTCTGCAAAAACAAAAATCAGAGGAGGCAGAACACATAAATGCTGAGCTCTGTTTGCCTTGGCATAAAAGAGCGATGACACCAAAGTCTTTAACATGCAAATCGAGGAGTGACAGACTAAGACTCCACTGCTTTGAGTGATGAAAGACGCTGAGCAGAGGAGTGGAAGAATCAAAAATCCCTCACCCCAAAAAGGAAAGAAAAAAGCAGAGGCAGGATGGGGCGACAGCCTACGACTGCCTAATGTAAGCAAACTGGTGATTAAAAGGACGGAGGAGAGGGAGGGAGAGAGTTTAACATACAGCAGGACCTTAGCATACAAGTTTTTGGAGATGCGACCCGTCTCTCCATGTTTTTGTCCATATTTTTGTTGGGGATTGGGGCATAAATCCAAGTAAGGGGTGGTGCTTTGGGACACCACCACTACTTGGCGCTAACATGGGTGCGCACCTTCTATGACGGCTTGCGCTATCTGTGGCCACTTCCAAGTACAAGAAACGGGAAGTTCAGCATTGGAAGAGGCATTCAAGGCTACTCAGGGGTGATTCGAGAACTTAAAAGAAGAGAACCAACATCCACTTGGTGGTGAGGCATGAGAAGGATCTAGTCAAGGCAGCGGAAGGGTACGTCATGTGTTTAGCTGTTGGCGTTGCTACAGGAGGAATGCTAAGCTCCGCAACAAGTGTTAAACGGGGACCAAACCGTACTATTCTAGAAAAAATGGGTTAATTGATTTTAATGTTGTGTAATTTAATGATTGAAATCAATGTTGTTATTTTAAATAAGGAACAATCATTTGCGATATAAGCGAATTGGCTTACTAGCTCGGACAAGAAACAAATTAAACACGAATCTCAACGTACATCTGTAGTTACATATAAATAAACAGGTAGGAAAACAGAACGAGGCACAAAGACGGTCAAACCTGAGCTGAGCTTCCTGCAGGGACCAGCCAGACAGCCAGTGGCTCAGCAGGAGTCCCTCCACACTCAAGTCCGCCTTCCCCCGCCCTGCCCCATCCCACCCAGTCCAAGGCCCCCCCCTCGCCCTCATATATCTGACTACAGGCACAGCAGGACCCGCGCTTACTCATCGAGTGCCCTCACTCAACGTGGCAGAGCGCGATGCGAGAAATAAATAGCCTGGCGGATGGTTTCTGCTCAGCGGGCGAGCGCAAGCACACTCAAGACACACACACACAGACACTCTTCCAGCGTCCATGCATAAAACAGTCAACAGGCATGAATGTGTCTATTATTGGAGGCAACTCAGTGCCGAGCCTGATCAAAGATCGGCGAGCATCAACAGGCCGAGGTGAGGATCCAGATCTTTGAATGACTTTGTCACATCGTGAGGCTGCGATTATTCCAGACGGCTGAGGGTAACAATTCGGCGATTGTGTTCCAGCTGGAGGACACTCAGCTGTGGTTTGTGAGGGGCCGGGGGGGAGGAGCATCTGCAACTCGTACTCACGTTGTTGAGTGCGCTTGTCGCTGGCGTTCTTCAATGGCAAGCAGACGGGACAATCGTGTCGCGTGCAATTCTTCCAGTGGGAAATGATCTGTCTGGAGGACGCGCAGTGAGCCACTGCGGACAGAGCAGAGACGGAGACACAATCGGGTTACACATTTGCATCGTCTACGGTATAATGCGAGACTCCGCAATTGTTGATTGATTATCTGTTATTTTTACCGTTTGCTACGGAGCATTGCCAGCCACCATTTGTTACTTGGTTACATCCAAAAATAAAAAGCTTGAGAGCAGATCTAAAACTGGGTTTGAGTTCAGCGGGAACATTCAGAGCGAAATGGTTGGGAGCAAACGAAAAGGAGAGCAGACCATCGGTACACACGCTTTAACATGGTTTTAAACTCCAACGCAGGTTGAGGGTCGGGAGGCGGAGCTCATCATACAGTGTGTAATACCATCGGCAGATAGAACCCGCAACCTTTAGGCGATGAAATGATTCCTCTCCCCTATGAGCTGTGCACCGCCCCCAAAAATATGTTCATCCTAAACTTTATACGCGTATGAGCCGGTTCCACGAAGTCTCCACCACCCACTTGGCTCGGAAAAGAACGCCCACGACCGAACGCGTGCCGCTGATGAAGAATTCGAGTCGTTTCTCCCGAGCCAACACGCCGAGAGCTAATCCGACAGGAAACTATGCGCAGGCTGCTCAGTGTACCATCAGTGTGCGGCTTCAGGTTTCAGCGAGGGCGTGTTATCTTTGTCCCCCTGCCAATGCATGTGCAGCATATGGAGCGAGGGGCTCAGTCGCAGGCTGCGTTTGGTCTGGAGCGACACAGACTGGGTGTCAGGATTCAGCCCCCCGAGCCAAACCAAGCAGGAGAGACTCAGACGACGACGACGACGACTCCCCCCCCTCGTCTCGGCGGTGGAGACCGGCTCAACTTCAACGGGCCCGCGGATCATTCAAAGAGGCTGGAGACCGTGGCCGCATCCCGGGAAACAACAACTGAGAGAAGTGGAGATTGGGCGGTGTGCGTGAGGAGCCGACTCATGATCCTACAACAGTAAACCCCCTATATCGGCGAGGGATCTGTTAAGCGACCTCCCGCGGATATGGAAAATCGCTGACGCTCCCTTCAAATCACTCCCTTACGCAGGGGTCGGGAACCTTTTTGTCAGCGGAAGGGTGTGAATGAAGGGTCCCACACTTTCTCTGATCGCTTTCTCACAACTACAAATTGATCGAATTGTGCTTTCATCGACCCTGAACGGACGTGCCACAGCCACAGCGTTTTTCTTCTGCCCCTGTTTTACTATATCAAGCACTCTCACCTTTTCTTTGAGAGTCAGAACTTTTCTGGCACGCTAAGTAGCGCTGCTAACAGCCTTGGCAGATGCAGGTGAATTACGCGGGGAGAAGCACGCAAATCCATAGGCATGCATTTAAAACTGTAAAGAAAACAAACTGAATATGTTATTAAGATCTCGCCAGAGTGTTGGAGAGGGAACAATGAATCATGTATGTTGATTGACTGCTGGCTTGCCGTCTACAGTACAGTAATCCAATGAGAGGCCACGATCCGTAGAGTATTCAGCCTTGGCTGGTGGCTATCGCGAATGGCTGGAATTAGCACCTTTATACAATTTCAAATGTAGCTGGGGGTTTATTGTACTACTTCTCCCGGCTGCAAGTTCAACACGAGATGCTCGTGAGCGGGAGCAGGGGCAGAAATGTAGCCGAATTTCGATGCGAGAGGGTGGAGATTTTTTTCACCGCGTCTATGCTAGTTGTTACACTGCCACCTGCTACCGCAAGAGCTAGCAGCCGACCGGCTGGCAAGCAGGTGGTGGCAGTCAGAAATGTGTTTTTAGAATTTGGCAAGACTGCGCCGGGCCGAGGATCGAGAGGGGAATTGGGTGGTTGAGTTCCCACCCTGGCTGAGCGGCTGGCCTCTCAGAAGAGGCCGTGCAGCGCCAACAAAAGGATGCGGGAACATACAAACCGGTTGGCATGGCAACGCACAGTAGTAACATCACTGCTGAATAAAGAGGGACGCGAGGTTACCGTAGCCTCTGCTGCTATTGACAGAGACGAGCTTGTTTCCGCGTAATTCTAAAATCTCTGGCAGCGGATGTGCGACTCACCCTGGCAGGACTTGCCGGCCTGGCAGTGGGTCATGTGGTTGAGGACGTTCTTCATGGTGCGGCAGTGGGGCAGGGCGCACGGCCTCACCTCGCCGTTCGCCTGCTCCCGTCGCTGGCACTTGTGTGCGTGGAGCAGCAGGACCAGCTGCTGCTGGATCAGCTTGCGCTTCTCTGGATCGGCCGTGGGGCCCGCCGAAGGCACCGCCACGCCGCCGCCGCTGCCCGTCATGGGCATCATGGCCGCCTGTTGCTGGGGCTGCTGCTGGAGCTGCTGTGGGGACAACAAAATGTGATCAAAGCTCTCGCTTGAGGTGCAACTCGGACACGGCGCCAGATTTGTCATTCGCCCTTAACGCGACAACGCGCGCGAAACACACGTGCTAAGAGACGGCGGTGGATGTCGGCGTCTGTGTGGGAAGTGAATATTTGCGGCTGTGGAAGAGCACTAACCATGTTTGGCACACTGGTCACAGCTGCCCCTTTCAGCTCGCTGGGGAAAGGCGGGAGGCTGTTGGCGAGGGCGGCCTTGTTCTGGAGCTGCTGCTGAGGGTTGAGCTGCTGCCCGGGCGATGCGTTGCCCTGACCGTAGGGCGGGGACCCAAACGGACCTCCGTTACTGCCCAGGCCCATCTGCCAAAAAGACAACAAAGAGGTGAGAGAATGTTGAGGATACAACACTGACACACTGACATGACCAGCATGAGATTGATTGATGGTAAAATGAATATCATACTAGATATTTACACTGAATGTTTATAAACGTCTGCACATGTAGATGCATACAAGTGAGTGTGTATATAGGTATACACACACATACTGTATATATACACACACACACAAAAACACTCACGCATATATACTGTAGGCACACACATGTGCTCGCGTCTGAATACAAATAATATTCATTAGATATGTATATACACAGAAATGTATGCAGACATAGACTAGTGTGTATGTTTATGTTTATTTACACATTTACACATATATTGTTCTTGCATGGTAAAAAAAAAATAGACGTACATAAAAGTAGAAACACATACACACACACAAACAAACACACGCGCTCACACATACAATCCTAGGGTTGAAAAATGTAGGTATTAGTCAGAGGTGCGCATTCTTTTTGTGCATTGGATTTTATCACGGCAAATCTAAAGTCCATTTATTTGTTGATCCTCTCCAATCGTATTTTTGAACTTAAATTACTGCAATTGTGACTATGATTCATGTCCAGTGTGATTATTTCTGATTGGTTGGGCTAGACCAGGGGTCGGCAACTCGTGGCTCTGGAGCAGCATGCGGCTCCTTCCCGCCGCCCTAGTGGCTCCCTGGAGCATTTTCAAAAATGTGTGACAATGGATAAAAATGTGATTTTTTTGTTTTAATATGTTTTTTCTGGGAGAAAAAATGTGACACACAGATTCTTAACGTTTTCCAATGCTGTACAAATATTAAGAATGAGTATTTGATTCATTAATAAAGCTTATATAAGGCTTTTAATTTTTTTTTTTGCGCTCCAGACAGGTTTGTTTTTTACTTTTTTGGTCCAATATGGCTCTTTCAACATTCTGGGTTGCCGACCCGTGGGCTAGACTTTACTGACTGGTGAGATGACCAATTATCTAAATAAAAGACACATTCGTTTTTAATAAGACCACAGTTTGGTGAGTGTTAAGTCATCCCAGCTGCACGTTGGTTGCTGATGAAGAGGTCAGAATACGGCCTGTTCTGCCAGCAGTGATGTCAGAGGAGTCTCGCAGTTTGACAACAACAACGCAGGGGGGGTGAGACATAATAGACAATATGAGAGACAAAGCGAAAGTCAAACAGACCGTATTCATTCCTGGATTCCCGCTAGAGCAATGAGTGTCACCAGCGTTCCCTTCAATCTAGGCCTGCTGTGAGGCTACGCAGTATTTTTAGGCTAATGTGAGCTAACATTGTAGTGTTGACATATTTGTTTTCATTGCACTTGACTTGAATTCAAACCGCAAACCGGTAGAGACTTAAGATGCAGATCAAATTGGACCGGCCTGAGGTGAACATCAAGTTGTAACCTCCTCAGTCACAGCCATTGGGGAAAGCTGAGCTCAAAGAGTTCGCAGCAGGGCGCCCCCTGCAGTTGTGCGAGACATTTCTTAGACATCACCTAGCTTGTTGGTATGCCAGATTCAAGACGACATCCCTGAGGGCACTCAAGAGTCAATGAGAATCGACACGCTTGACACACGGATCAACTCGCAGTTGCCCTTTGACCCCGCCCTCCTCGACCCGGGCTGCTTGGCAGAGCAGCGCCAACGCGGTGGTGCCAGGCGAGGCCATATCCCCTCCGGCTGTTGACATCGCTCCAACAGACCAGATAAAAAAGGCCCAGCTGAGACGACCAGACGCTGGCCGGCTTTCAACACAGCTGAGCAGGCTGACACACGCGCGCGCACACATACGCGCAAACACACACACACACCACCCGCGCCCCTCCGCTGGTCCCATTCAGCCACCGCTCTCTGACACGCTCCACACATCGGCGGCCAGGAAAGCTGCCAATGATCATCTCGCCGCTCGGCTGCCAGGGTGGACTATTCAGCCCTAACGCCCTCCC
>OMPJ01021629.1:0-10151 GCA_900312935.1 Carapus acus
GAGAAGGAGGGGGGGTCGGCTAGGGAAAGACATGGAGAGCGGAGAGGAGCGTGAGGTGGACAGAGTGGAAGACGGGGACTGGACAGGTGGAGGAGGAGGAAGATGAATCTCAGCTGACAACTTTCTGAGGCTCTAAGCCAAGAGAGAAACTGACCAATCAGAGCCATTTGTTCAGTGGCTAAAGAGGCCCCGCCCACTCAGGTGAGGCATTAAAGCCGGCGTAGCCGGCTCAGTCTGCGTGGACCGCCGGGAAGGTTCTCCTGAGCGCAGAGGAGCTTTATCTAAACACCAGTTAGTCACGGAGTCAGAGAACGTCGTTAGCAAGAGAGAAGGAATGGCTATTTTAATTACAGACAATATGGTACAAGAAATTACAAAAATAAGATTCTGAATAATCTTAAATCCTTTTTACATCTCCTCCTTCGTCTGCCTGAGCGACGCTTCACTACGAGATGAAGGCAACGTTGGAGCTGTTGTAGGACTGTGGCAGGTGGGCGTGGCCGTTGGAGAGGCCCCCCTGCTGGGACGAGGCTCTGGGCGCAGGCGGTGAGCCGGGGTCGCTGGGGTCACACCGGGCCTCTGAGTTGAAGCCCAGGATGTCGCCGACGGCGTGAGGCAGATCCTGAGCGGAACAGAAACGGACCGTCGACACTTAACAGCAGAACTGGAGATAAGTGAGACAGGGTGGAGGAACAGGACTGCCTCTTTGACTACATTTGATGACTCTGATCTAATCTGAACTATTGGTCAGCAGCACGATTTCGCTCCGTCAAACTAATAATCAGCGCCTTCATCTTTGCTGCCCTCTAGTGGCGGTATGCTGCTAACACAGGCGGAACGTAAACCGGGTTTATCTGCAGCCTGAAGATAATTGGCAAATTTCCCTTGCTGGAGGTGGAGGTAAGTGTGTGTGTGTGTGTGTGTGTGTGTGTGTGTGTGTGTGTGTGTGTGTGTGTGTGTGTGTGTGTGTGTGTGTGAACACACCTTGCAGCTCTTTATCTGCAGGCAGATGCCCTCAGCCTTCTGAAGGATCTCCTCCACATTCAGCTTCATGGAGAGCTCATTGATGTGCTGCCAAACACAGAGTCCTCATCATTCTCCTCTTAGACTCGACATCGACACACCTCCTCCCACGACCAGCATTATGTGGTCCTCAATCTCCAGCCAGTCAAAGGTTTTGGTTGAAGCTTCTCCTTACCTTGAGGATCTCGTTGAAGCCGTAGTTCTCCTCCATGATTTTCTGTTTCTCTGAGTCGAGGATGGCACAACAAAGCAGCAGGTGGAAGTTTTGGCACGGCAGACCTGTCCACATCACCTGAGGGAGACCACGGATGGACGGGTAAGACGCACACGCGCCTACACACACACACACACACACACACACACTCTCTATTTCTCACCTCCCAGACCCTCAGGACGTCCTGGAAGCTGAGCTCCCTCTTGAATCTGATCAGTAGCCAGCGGAAGCAGAAGTACAAATAACCAGAATCCTGAGACTCTGAGACGGACGAGCAGACATACCACAACGTTAGGCTGGGCTGCTCTGGTGTGTGTGTGTGTGTGTGTGTGTGTGCGTGTGTGTGCGTGTGTGTGTGTGTGTGCGTGCGTGCGTGTATTTGTGCACTTCCAAACACACCAAGGTAGTTCCAGAAGGTCAAATCCAGCAGCCTGAGCAAAGTGCTGAGCTGGATCAGCTGAGACTTCATGCCCTGCATCTGCTCCTCAAAGTTCTGGTGCTGTGAAGAAAAAACACACACTTCACTATGTGCGCACACACACATCTCCCAAACACCCACATAGGGGCAGAGACGCTCTGGCATTGGCAGCTGTTTACGTGGCGACTACTTCCTTCTCGTTTTGAGACACCACCCCTGCGCCCTCTTACCATTTGGTCCATGAAGGAGACAAAACACCAGAAGGCGTCCACCTCATTCTCCATGACGTAGAGGACGGGGGACAGCAGGTCGCTCATCCCCTGCACGTAACCTGTAGGAAGGGGAGGAGAACCTTCAACAAGAGCTCGTCCACCTTGAGGAACCATTCCAGGCCTGCAGCCTCTGGAGCCCCTTCTCGGTGAGGTTCTCAGAGTCTCACCAAGGTCGAAGTCGTACATGCAGTAGGTCATGAGTATGTCGTGGAGGAGAACCAGGCCCGGATTGTCGATGCCCTCGTAGAACCGGTTTGTTCTGTCTGTCCGGTTCACGTCTTTTTCTGCGAGACAGTTTCAGACGGTCACAAACTTTCCATCTCCCCAGCAGCAGGTGCTTCTGCAGGGCCCGCTCGCACCTATCAGGCTCCTGTAGTCCCTCAGCCTGGAGTTCCTCCTCTCCTGCTCCTCGCTCACCGACTTCCACTGCAGCTTCATCCTGAAGTATTCATCTCTGAGAAGACAAGACAGTGAGAGCACGGTGAGACTCAATCGCCACCGCCGTCCAACGCTCGGCTCACGGGGGGAGGAAACATCTCAGGTACGTTTTGTTCCTTTGCAGCGTCTTCCTCTCCTCTGCGGTGCTCTCCCACGGAAAGTAGCCCAGCAGGAACTTCCACACCTCCTTCCTCACTGCGTGACAAAGGCCCTGCGGGGCAGACCGACACACTCAGCAGCTGGCACAGAGAGAGAGAGAGAGAGAGAGAGAGAAAGAGAGATAGAGAGAGAGACGGGGACAGACTGACAGAATGAGAGGGAGAGAGCGAGAGAGAGGGCGAGAAAAAGACGAGAGAAAGAGGGAGGAGTGAAAGCAGGCAAAAGAGCAAGAAAGAGAGGAGTGGGAGAGAATGTGGGAGGTCAGGGAGGCAGAGAGATATAGAAAGCGGGAGGAGAGGGACGGAGGGAGAGAGGAGAGGGACAGAAAGCAAGAGAGACGAGGGGGAAGCAGCATTGGAGAGAGAGAGGACTTGGAGGGAAGGAAAGAACAAGAGGAAGTGGGAAAGAGAGAGAGACTGAAAAAGTGAATCAATAATGGATGATAAATCCAACATGCCCCTCTGAAGATGGCTTCCTTGAGGTGGGGGACGTCCAGGACGCGTCCCTCTGCGTCCTGGTACTTGGCCCAGTCCTCTGTAGACAGCGGCTCCCGCCTCTGGACCTCCGGTCTGGGCCCCAGGTCGGTCTGTGCCAACACAGATGGGTCAGCACAGCAGGGAGGGGTGCACGTGTGTGTGTGTGGTGCACGTGTGTGTATGTTTGTGAGTGTGTGTACGGGTGCTCTGAGGCGCCCCTCACCCTGGTGATGACCTCATAACCCGGCTCCTCCTGCTGATTGATCTCCAGCCCAGGAATGACCTCACCCAACAAGTCAGCCACCTCCTCTGGGGGGCGCTGTTGCTGCTCCTCTGTCCCCCGCAGGGCATCGAAGATGTAGTTGGTGACCTTGGAGAAGCCGCCCAGGGTGGTCACGTAGGGGTCCTTTTTGAACTTCTGTGGGGAGGAGAGACTGCGTGAGCTGCAGCTGGGAGAAGATCAGAGATGTTTGGTGGCCTTCAACTGCCTACGTTCACCAGGCCATAGTTGTTGTCGTCCAGAAGGTTCTCGAAGGACTGAGACAAGGCTTTGTTTGGGGTGCTGACCAGCAGGCGCGCGTCATCATCTGAGGACCTGTGGAGACAAGACAACATGATGTTTACATGGTTACGACCGGGATATCCACCTGGGACTGGCGGATGTTTGGGCCTGCAGACACAAATGGACCTCAGCAGCCAATCAGGATGCTCGGTTGGCTGCCAGATCTGCAACTTCTCACCGCTTTATCCAGACAAGGTCGTTATGAGGAGCCGTGATAAGAACTTTAATAATGGCCTATCTGGGCCCAGACAGGGAATTTACATTGGCCCTGTCCAGCAGGACTGATATTTGGCTCGGAGCGAGAGGCTGTCGGCGTCTCGCCCGGCTCGTGGTGGGCGGAGCCACACTTGAGAGCGAACTTGTTGGTGTGCTACGCTAATTAGCACGCCAGCGGCTCATTTGAGGAAGTGAGACGCAGGGGAAATAGACAATCAAGGAGCTATTTTTGTACTGAAACAACTCAGGTGACACGTGGGATGGAGCCTAAAAACACAAACACACACACACACACGTGCACGCTGATGCGGGCTGAGCACCGCTTCTCTGGCTTCACAAGCCAGTCTGATTGGCTGTGAGGCAGTGAGGATGTTCTTCAGTGACACTGTGAAGCCAATGGTGTTTTATGGTGACGCTGGGCTGCAGATGTTGCTAACTAGCGGTACGTTCCTCTCTGAGTTGATGTGTTTTTCTGCGACTCACTCTGTGAGCAGGGCGAATCTTCTCAGGCTGTCTAGGAACTCCTTGCTGCCGCCGTGGTGGAAGTGCAGGGTGGGCAGAGAGGTAGACGGGTCTCTCAGCTTGAAGACCAGGTAGGTCCAGCCTTCCTCCCTCACCGTGAGCCACCTGAGCTCACAGATGCTGAAGCTGAAGGCCCACCGGCTCCTCTCCTGGCACTGGGTCAGAGAACCTGAGGGTGAACGAAGGACACGATCAGGACCCTCTTAAGGCGGGACCACTTTCCAGCAGGCCTATTAAGATGGCAGACAGCAGGCCTGAGGACTTTTGCCACTCGAGAATGAGAACAGTGGCTGTTTGTGGGTTACTAGGTGTTAGGGGATGCTGGAGGACACGTCCTCTCAGTTGTTCCTCCTGATGAGGGGAACGATCTAGTTTCCTCTAACCCCGCGCACAGCTGTTACACTTCCTCCAAACACACCTCTTCTCTGATTTCTCTCTTTTACACAGAGCAAAGCGCACCCACCCTCTCCGTTGGCGTAAGGCTTCTTCTTGAAGTAGACGGCGTTGACCATGTCCCACTCTGTCTCATAGCTCTGTTGACTCTCTAACAGCTGGTGGGACTTGTCTCCTGGACACTGTGCCCACTCCACCACAGAGCTGGTGTCCTAACAAGCACAAACACACATTATGAGTGAACTTTTATCAACTATCTTTTGTGCTTCAGGACTCAGAAAGGAGCCAAAGTAGCCCAACACAAAGTCTTGTGCAAGTGTGACTAACTTTGTATGTTGAAAGAAGGAATTGATGGAGAAATACAGAATGTGCTACACTGTGGTGAACAAATATCTCTCGTCAGACAGCCGCTGCAAGTAAAAGAGAGCTGGTGGGCAAAGCTGGACGCACCTTGCCAGCACACAGCATGTTTGAAGGGTCAACAGTGTCCTCCAAAGGTCGGTACTCCACCAGGATTTCACCATCCTGAGCATGGGGACAGAGGTGCAACCTGCAGGTCAGCCCAGCATTCAAGAGCCTTAATAAGCCTGAACAACAGCTGACTGACCCCACAACTGTGCTTTTAACCAAAAGTAAAAGCAAAACTGGAAGCTAAAGGGCAACGTTCTGGCTCAAGAGCGGAAGGAACCTACAGTATTGCAAGGAGTCAAATTCTGGTGCAATCTTCAGACGGACACCCACAGAAACATGATGACATACCTTGTCGAGGACCCGCAGTATTCCTGGGAGGAGTACATCTTGCTCAGTGCCATCGTCATCACTGTTTGGGTGTATAAACACCCCGTCGTGTTCATATATGACCTACAGCAAAGACAATACACGCTCACTGTCGGTAAATCATAATAGTGTGTCTTGGAGAGGGGCTTTCTGAATAAAGCAGTAGTATTTTCTCTGGCCATTTCCAGAGTGACAATCCTGTTGCTGTGAGAGGGACTTCACGCTCTATGCTGTCTGAATAGCAGCTCTTGGCTCGGCGGACTGTGGTAGCAAGTTCCTATTGTTAGGTTAATTGTCCTCTTGATAAATAAAGGTTACATGGATGGTGTTTGAGTTGTCAGGCTGCGGTGTCGCTCTCTGTCTCACACGCGCTTTGCCTCAGTTTACACAAACAAACACCGCCTGCTCGGCTCAGAGTTCGAAAGACTCCGGCGGTGCTCCGGGCCAAACTTTGTCTCAGACCGAGCCCCGCCGCCTGTTAGCTGACGTGTTTTGATGAGCTGCTAGCCGCCGCTAACACGACGCAGCCCTCCAGGCTAGCCCGAGCCTCGGCCGGCTAACGGGCTAGCGGGCTAACGAGGCTGCTCGGGGGTGACACAGGGCAAACCCTGCCGTGGGACGGGAGACTTTGACCGGACACAAGGCGCAATCATGGCCGGAGGGCGTAGGGACCCGTAGCAACCATGTTCGGCCCGTCACGGACAGCTTTTACCTTGGAGAACGAGAGCGTCCCCGCCGCCATGTCGCCAGCTCAGCACCCCGATGACGACACAGGCTCACGTGGCTGTCAGCCTGCGAAACAACGACACGGCCTCACCAAACAACAAATAAACAAACGAGACGCGGCAGCCCCCTCAAGCGCCACACACTCTTAAAAAGATAACAAACTACAAACGCCAGTCCACCAAAAGCGTGCCACGGTGTCAATAAGAAACAAGTAAACAAACTTGACAAATCGGTCTGCCAAACGACGTAACAGCTCAAAAAGCAAAATACACAAAATCAAAGCGAGAAAACAGCCCTCACAGTGTTGACGCAGCTCCGAAATGAAGTCACACAAACAGTTCAAAACAGGTGAGCTTCCTTATACACAGCTTCCTCGCGGAAATAGGAGGGCTTATACGGACAAACCCAGCCCAAACATTCCATAGATCAGCAGTATCTAGCAGCACATGCAGTGTATTTATTTACTGTACACATACAGTGAAAACTTCATCACAATTTCTGCGTCAGATGTGATTTGAATGATACAAGAAAGTTGTGGTGAAACAAAGTTCATTTTATATGCTCTTTCTCATAGGAACACTCGGGGAAACAGAAATGATACATTATAGGTCATAAGTGTGGCTACAAATTAAGCGTCACAAAGGACTGAGACGCCTTCAGGGGCGAGTATGAAAACATCTCAACCCCGTCGAGGAGGCGTTTGTGTCCATTGCCGATGCTGATATGGGAGGACATACGAAGTCGGTTGGTTCTGAGACACATGTTTGGGATGCTTAATGTGCGTGTAAGAATAATTTCTGCTTTTCCCATAATAACGCTATTAACATTTTGCTGGTCCCCATAACGCCGTTATTAACATTCAACGAGTACCTTTAAATTGACGAAAAGAAGATTTCCAACGGCTTTTGAAGTAGCAGTGCTTCAGTCTCGTTTACAACCCGCTCTCGCGATACGTGAGTAGACGTGCTAGCAGTAGCAGCAGTGCTAAGCGGAGCGGTCGGTCAGGGAGTGGACAGTATTACCGCCGCCATCACCGCCGCGACCCCTCACCCGCCATGGATCTCTCGGTCGGGCTGTCCCTGAAGGAAGAAGATGAGTTGGAGGACGGAGAGATCTGCGACGACGACGCGGAGGACAGCGAGCCTTTCCCGTTGGGGGATGGTAACAGGCCGGGCCGGGCGCCTCCCCCGCGGAGCTTGGCCCCGTTCATGGCGCACCAGGCCCCGGACTTTCGCCTCATCAGGCCGTACAACCACGGGCCTCACGGCCACGGTCCTTTCCTCCCCGGTCACCGGCAGCAGTGCGGGCCGAGCGGGCCCGACCGGCCGCCGGTCTCGCCCGCTCCTGGGCCGTCTCCGCGGTCCAACTTCTGGGAGCGCAGTCACGGCGCCTTGGGTAGGTTCCGGAACCGGACCGTACCGAACGGCGGGCGTGGCGGCTGGAACCGGGGAGGCTGGGGAGGAGGCGCCGATCGGCCCGTGACTCGCTACATGTCCTCTGAGAGCCACGGCGTGAAGAAAGACTCACCACCAAGGAAGCGTATCCTTTGGCCTAATGGCGACCTGCCCGGTACACAAACCTGAGTGAGAACGTTGAGGACACACAACTGTCACTTGCGGGAACCTTCCACGCAAAGTCCTCAGTCGACCGATCAGCCTGATCCATTTGATCAGTCAATGATTGATAGATCAATGAATCAGACTGATCGACCAACGCCATGGGGCTCCCAGTCAGATGAGCACAGCTATAAGATAAGCGAGGTTGTGTAATTGGTTGTAACATGTTCACAGCGCTGATCCCAGCTCAAAATTCGTAGTTCCACCAGCAGCAGGTGGATTTAACGTCTAGCTCAAAGTTTCCTCAGTAAACCTTCCGCTGTCTTTCTTTCTTTAACGTTTGGTTCAGAAAAACTGCCAGGGAGGAATCTGGCCCGGAAAGTGGCCTACACTGTTGTCAAGGCAGAAAATGGTGTTGATGAGACTTTTGAGGACCTCCTGTCCAGGTACAAGCAGATTCAGCTGGAGCTGGAATGTATCCGCAAGGAGGAGACCATGGCCCTGGAGCCCAAAGAGTCCTCATCTGAGGAAGGAGCTCCACAGGGCTCTGCCACAGGCTCGGAAAACAAAGCCGCACCGGAAACGCTTGGCGTCGAGTGTGCGGTGGCCATGGAAGAAGGACCAGGTGCAGAGAATTTAGAGAGGAAAGTGTTCCAGGCCTTCAACATCAAACCACTGCGACAGAGACTCCCCACTCCTGCCGAGCTGGATGCGATGAAGAGAAAGGAAGCAGAGCAGCAGGAGAAGGACGGTAATGGTGAGAAGCAGGGTGAGCGAGAGGAGCGTGATCAAGGAAGAACCTTCATCCCTCCAAGGCCCGGCAACGTTATGAGAGATCTTGATTTTCTTTCTTCTCAGGCGATGAGGGACAAACCCAAGAACTCTGTCTCAAGCCAGAACAAGAAATGGTCAAGGACGGAGATGAAACTGCAGCCAAGAAGACGGGCGCATCCTGCGGCGATTCATCTCCGTCGAGCGAGGAGGAGGTCATCTTCATCTCTCCAGAGAAGGTAAACTGGGGACAAGGTGGGGAGCAGGTTCTCCTGGTATCGCTGGAGGACCGGCAGAATGTCCCACTACAGCCAGTCTGACCATCAACAAAGTTTTGTCATTTGTCATCGATACACACACATACTGTCCATGTACACACACACAACAGTGCAGTCAGTGTCCTTCTTCTTATCCAGTATGTGTCTCTGTCCCTGTCCTCTCCCGGTCTGGAGGCGGTGGAGGAAGAGGAGCTGTCGGAGCTCCAGCTGCGTCTCCTGGCCCTGCAGTCGGCCAGCAAGAAGTGGCAGCAGAAGGAGCAGCAGGTGATGAAGGAGAGCAAAGACCGGATCACCAAGGCGTCTCAGGACAAGACGTCCAGCTCGGCCGCGGGTGTCCCGCCCAGGCCGAGGGTCACCACCAGGTCGGCCTCCTCCGCCGCGGCCCTGGAGAGGGCTCGGACCCGCTCCAAGCCCCTGGAGAGGGACCGGGCCAAGGCCGGGGTCAGGTCCCAGGAGAGGGACAGGGACCGGGCCAACGTCTTAGATAGGGACAGGCCAAAGGCCGGACCCAAATCGCCTCTGGAGAGGAGCAGAGCGTCGGCCAAAGGCCACCAGGGCAAGAAGGTGGTCGGTCCAGGTGAGGAGACGCTCCGCCCCTCTGCTCCGTCTCCGGGCGTCCTCGCGGTCCAGGCACCAAGGACGCGTCTCCGTTCCGCAGGCTCAGCCGCCAAGCAGCCCACCCGCAAGCAGCAGACGCGGACGTGGAAGCTGCAGCAACAGCAGCAGCAGCAGCGGGAGGAGGAGGACGCTCGTCGGCAGGAGGAAGAGGAGAGACGCAAGCGCGAGGAGGAGATCCGCCAGATCCGGGACCTGTCCAACCAGGACGAGCAGTACAACCGCTTCATGAAGCTGGTGGGCGGCAAGACCAGGACGCGCGGCGAGGTGAGACACAGACGCTGCCGTCACGTGACCCGGCGGTCACCCGCCAGCAGGACACGAATGCCGGACGTTCCTCCACACGCGTGTCAGACGTTCTCCTCCTGCTTCAGTCCAGGGATCGAGAACACCGGAAGTCCCTTGGCAAGCAGGGCCTTGACTCCTCGGGGAACCTGTACCAGTACGACAACTACGACGAGGTCGCCATGGATACAGACAGTGAGACGGGGTCTCCGGGTGAGCTGGGGCCCGAGCGGGACTGGCGTCCTCCCTGGCCGACCTGGTGTGTGACGTCTCTGCTCTCCTCTCCTCCTCAGTTCCATCGCCAACGCACAATCCCTTCGCCGACCCGGCCGCCGTCTGTCCGCTCTACCTGACGGACGCCTCTCACCTCGGGATGGTAGCTGCCGCCGCTCCTCTTCCTCACGGTGAAGGTGCCAGGGAGACCGGGCACTCACGTCTGCTTTCCGTGTG
>OMPJ01021630.1:0-14043 GCA_900312935.1 Carapus acus
ACGAATGAGACGCACACACAGACACAGACACAAACACTCTCTCACACACGTGTTGATCTATTACAGTTACCTGCACCTCTGAGCGCAGATCCTGATCAGATCGACTCGATCACGTCACAAAAGGTGGAAATTACCCTTTTAAACTTGAATTACGCCGGTCTAATAGAGTGAGAGTGACATAGACGGACAGCAAGAGAGAGACGGAGAGAGACCGGGATCTGGAGATGCTCACCGCAGAAATATGGCAACTTGGAGGGAAACCCAAAAATTTCACATTCACAAAAGCACATGTTTTAAAGAGAAAAGTCACGGACTTCCAAGATTCGAGCTTAGTCTGGAAAATAAATGAGGGATACGAAACGCGGTGTCAGGGAGGGAAAACAACGGGGGAGAAAGCTGAGAATGAAAGAGGAGCTGGGTGAGAGAACAGAGAATAGATGCAGAAACTGGTCGACGGCCACACCTTAAACTGCCAGGGAGGCAAAGGGAGTGAGAGAGGGAGAGATTGAGAGAGACAGAGAGAGAGACAGAGAGAGACACAGAGGGAGAGACACAGAGAGAGAGAGAGAGACAGACAGAGAGAGAGAGAGAGGGCTAAACGAGGTCAGCTGTTCCTCAGGACAGCAAACAGGCTCGGCAGCTCTCAAAAAAGCCTGGACATGTGTTAAAAGGCAAAAATGTGCACAAGTGATTACGCTCCACTAGGAGACGCGCGTGTGTGTGTTGTGTGTCAGGTGTGTGTGCTTGTGTGTCTTTCTTCGGGCCATTCAAGGTGAGCTACCTGTTCATTTTGTTGTGAAATCCCCTCCCATGGCTATTAGATGCGGACTGGCTCCAGCTGAGGCGGGAAAGGACGGTGATGAGGAGCCATGGAGGCGAAAGGCAAGGGGGGGAGAGGCGGCTCTGTTCGGCGGATGCTGATTAGAAGACGCAATGTTGGGCAAACGGGCCGAGAGGAGGATGATGAGATTTTGCCGTTGGCTCGGAAAGAGGAACTCTCTCATAAAGCACTAGAAACATCAATAGCTGAAATTGAGTGCAAATACACCAGCAGGCGCCACCTAACTGGAGAGGAGAACTGACATGGATGGAGAGAAACAGTCGCAGGCCAAATGCCACAAATGATTCCCAGCACTTTTCACCCTCATAGTAAATGAGCTCAATTCCCTCGGATCTCTAAATCAAAGAGTAAAACGTCTCGTCCAAAAGTCTTCCTCAGCTATTACATAGTTGGGGAAAAGGGAACAGCCCATAACTTCCGCCTAGATTCTAACCAAGTATGAATTAGCGAGTGTCAGCGCAAACAGGAAGTGCCCTCAGTGACCGCAGGCCTTATTAGAACAGACGAGGTGCAGCAGGATCATTTGTACACTGCACGTCAGCCGGAGGTCGACGGCGAATTTTGTAGCGCCGTTCAGTGCATCTGCTCCGGCCACCGCCTCCGACTGTCCCGACATGAATATGCCTGTACAGTCCAGTATGCGTGTGTGTGCATGTGCGTGCATATGCATGCACGTTTGTGTGTGTTTGTATGTTTGTGTGCCTTTTGAGAAGCAGGTGATAACTGGAATGTGTGGTTTGGTTTCGGGGCAAAGGGAGGCTATTATAAACAAAGAGCAAAATCCCCAAAAAATGTCACCATACTTTGAAATTAAGAAGTCTGAGGCTGAGAAATGGTTTGTGGAAGGCCACATAAAAGGCACAAATTATCTTAATGTCGTCAATTATGTGGAAACAATACGTCTGTCCCACATGCTGGATCTGGTGTTCGCTTGGAGCTTTTCCCTCCACAGTTTTACACTGTGGCAACAACAACGGCACAACAAACATCCTGCAATTTTGCCCGTCAGACGCTGTGTAATGTGACACAGTCGAGCTTTCGTGCACTTACGCGAGAAAACGCACACATGCACACGCACATGACTTCGAGTTTGACAGCTGTCGAGAATTGTTGCCCCCTACTGGTCAAATATCACAACAACTTGGCGCTCGACGCTCAAGAAAACACCAATGTGACAGAGGGATGGAATAATTGGTTTCATTATTGTTATTGCAAACATTCTTCATATTCCTGACCAATGTTCCCTCTAAGCTGCGCGCTTGCGCAATCGCGCACGGCTCCCGCCATCGCAGCGCACAGTAAATCAATGGGGCGCATAAAAGATCAGATAAAATAAAATCCAACACGAATTGCCAACAAAATGAGCACACGACAACTTAATGCGGCTTACACGACTTTACTTATGCAGTCAATAAACGTCATTGACAGCGCCTCATGTGTACGTGCGGCAGGTTTGCAGGTTAGCATGTAGTGTGCGGTGTGGAGGAGAGGTGGAGTGAATGCTGCTCAGGGAGTTTGTGTGTGTGCTCAGACACTTGAAAAAAAACCGGGAACGTTATTACTGACACAGGTCCATAAATAATGCGGTGGATCTGTTTTTTTAAACCCTTTTTGGTGAAATAATTCAGATTCATCTCTTAAGCATATTAAAGCACCAATCTCTGACATCGACTGTTCCATCCAAATACTGCTTTGGTCGTTTTTTTTTAACTGGCATTGGTTGCATTCGAGCAGTGAATCCATGCCAACAGTCATGAACATTTTTCATTACCACGCTTTAGGGGCTCCTGCCAGTCGAGATTTTAACAAAATGAGACAATGGTACATTGTTTGTGTAACAAGCCACCATACAAACAAAATTATGGCATAAACATACTTATTCACCCTCGAAAGATTTGACTTCACATGAACTTGGTCTTAACGTCAGATCTCAGTGGAACAACTGCAGCAGTCCTTTAAGATGCAGACAAACACATGAACAACAATGGGACCAGACAGCATTTAGGTTTAAATTACAGCTTCATTATGCAACATTAAACATTAAAGCAGTCAGTGTATACGTGCGCATGTGTGCGTGTGTGTGTTCTGTAATTGGGATCCTGTTGTGTGACTGCTGGGAGTGCAACTGGAAATTTATCAATGCAGCAGTTGTGGTGCTGGTTACACATGAAGTATATGAGTGTGGAGAAACGAGGCATGGCAATGGTAACAGACATGTGGGGACACCGTCCAACGTAGGGACAGATACACAAGAGGATCTGATGGATATCTGGTGTGGGATCAGAGCTCCGTGGTCAGCTGCCCGTGACCCTGGATGATCCTCATCACCGACATGACCACCTCGGATGTGGTGCCCTGCCCCCCAATGTCAGCCGTGTGCAACTGCAAGGAAATGCACAGCCAATCAATAACTGCTCATTTGATTTGGCAAAAGATGAATCACCTGTCACAGTAACAACTGGTTGATATGTCTTAGAAGTATAGTATATTTATAGAGTTTCTTAATCCATTTCATTTCCCACAGGAGACAAAATATTGCACATCATCCGTAAACAATCTAACAAATAACATGTCTGTTAAATGACACGAGGCATTAGATCGATGCATGTGGTTAATTACTGTAATAACTGCTGCACAACCCCTTGTAAAAAAGAAAAAAATAATAATCACACAGCACATGGCCAGGCGGTGCTTATGTGCTTTGTGGCGCAGAGTGATTCATGATCAGCGCGAGGCAAAGTGCCAAGCTTGCCAGAGGGCTACAAAGCTTCAGCCAGACAACAATGGCAGGAGAGAGTTCTGACAGGTGAGAGGAGAAGACTCACTGGTGAATGGAGACTCACCCTGGTTTCATTCATCGTGGTGAGAACAGCATTCCGGATCATACTGGCATAGCCGTTAAGCCTGGAGCCACACAAGGGAACAAATTGCTTTGAGACCCGAAACCCCTCCATATTATGTGCCACGGGAAATAGCTCTGCGCCTGCCAAAACGGCACCAAATGCAAATACTCGGCACGGCAGTGAAGTTGAAAATAGCCCCAGTGGAGCTGGAAGAGCTTACTTAAGATGGTCCAGCATCATGCAGCTGGCTAGCAGCATGGCGGTGGGATTGGCGATGTTCTTGCCAGCGATGCTCTTCCCTGTGTTCCTTGTGGCCTGAGAGATTTAGAATGAAGGAAAAGGGTGAATGAGTGAACCGCACATTTGTGTAACTTGCAGTCCTTTCATTAAGATTGCAGCGTGCTCACCGTCTCAAACACAGCATAGTCACGGCCATAATTGGCACCGGGTACCAGGCCTGGCCCTCCCACCAGACCAGCACACACATTGCTCACCACGTTCCCATACAGATTGGGCATCACCATCACATCAAACTGCTGTGGTTTGGACACCAGCTGAAACACACGTCGGGGCAGATATTTCTACTGGACACTTGAGATGGCTACATCTAAATAAAGAGGTGTTTGGAGGTTATTGAGGTACCTGCATGGTGGTGTTGTCCACAATCATGCTGTCAAATGTGATATCTGGATAACCGGAGGCCACCTCCTTGCAGCACTGCAGAAACAAGCCGTCGCCCAGCTTCCTGCAGGAAGTGCGAACCAGGTCACACGTCAGGCACCGGCAACCAAAGCATGAGCGACTCCGCCACAACACATCCGCACGGGCCTCCCTCACATGATATTGGCCTTGTGAACGGCAGTGACCCTGCTGCGACCTTTCTCTCGGGCCAAGCGGAAAGCATAGTCGGCAATCCTGAGGGAGTTGTTCCTGGTGATGATTTTGAGACTTTCCACAACCCCAGACACACTCTGAAAGAAAGATGACAGTCTGGGTTTATCTCTGGAAGTGATAAACACAATAACGTGGCTGAGCTGGTCGATGACTAAAATCCAGGAGAGAGTGAATTTTTTTCCGCAGGTCGACTGTGACTGGGACATCTGGCAAATGCAACAATAGACAAAAGGGAAAACAATTTGAGAGGGGGTGGGCTGAGGGAAAGAAAAGGAGGAAGTAGGCAGAGAAAAGGTGGTGTAAAGGCTGGACTGCGTGTTGTTTCTGAGGAACCTCGTGCTCAAGGCTGCTGTACTCTCCCTCCGTGTTCTCGCGGATGATCATGATGTCGATGTTCTTGTGGCGAGTTTGGACACCTGGGAGGGACTGGCAGTGCATCACGTTGGCAAACAGGTCCAGACTTGTCCTGCTCTCACACAAACACAAAAACGGAGAAAGAATGAGGGAGGGGCTCAGTGACAGAAAGAGAGAGATGGGTACGCTGTGTAAGGTGGTACAAAGCATCACAAAGGAATCATCAGAGAAATGTAAATCCTCGCTGAAGAAAAAAAAAAGACTTTGTGAGGGGCACTGAAGCTCTTACCGAAGCAGATTGTTTCTGGATTTAACCGAGGGCGGCATGGTGTGTTTGGTCTCTATGTTACCTATAATAGGAAAATGAGGACACGTCCAAGCTGATGAGAGGCTTTGTTTGGGAAGTGGAGGGGAACATGTTGTGATTTGAATACCTTTCAGGGCTACTCCATTACGCCGGATAGCGGTGATGGCATTATTAATATCTTCCTCTGTCTCCTTGGCAGAATTGATGGGAACCACCTCAAAGTCCACAGGTACACAACTGAACCTGCAGCACCAAAACAAGCCTGTGCTCAACACTTAAACCAGCATTTCATGAGACGAGAGGATCTGGGTTGTTTTTTACAGGAAAAATGTGGCCCACCTGAAGACTTCCCTGATATGACTGAGCAGCTCTGGTCCAATTCCATCTCCAGGTATGAGGGTCACAGTATGTCTACCTCCGTACTTTGCAGGAGGTGGCTGAAAAAGACATTTCCCCCAGATAAACCTCAAATCATTAACACCACGCTTTTTGCATATTTTAGCCAATGGACTGCAGTCTGTACACCATTGCTTCCCAAAACATTCCACAAATGTGTGCAATATGCCCAGTGTTGTTGGTTGAGCTCAACTCACAATGGCATGAAAAATGTTTCTGCAATCTTTTACTGCAAGCATGCGGTACAAAACCGTTTATCTAAAAAACACATTAGTTTAATGACTGTGAATTGAATAGTTGCTCCAGCTCTGGAGAAACAAGTACAATTCAGTGAAAGATACAGGCAGAGCAGTTTCAGGGACAGTTAGGGACAAACAATATTGTGAAATAGATAAGGCAAATAACTAACTGGTTTTACCAGTAATTAATAACCTCACTCACTCTCACATGACACCATAAGACGTACAACTTAATTCTGGGAATGAGATTAAATTTCTTTAGAGAGGAATAAATGTCCCTTGGAAGGAGGTCATCTCAGTGCAAATTGTATTTTGGTCATAGGTGCATTTTGAAAACTATTATATATAACAATAGAATCAAAAGTTGTTTGGCTGAAAATCAGAAGTGGAAAACAGTGTCTACGAATGTGAGTCCAAGAGAATTACATCCCGAAACAAGTGTCTCTCCTGTCACTCCTGGGCCATTTTGTTGGCTATCAACAAGACAGCTGGTTTGAAGTGTTCCTCACTAAAATGTTATGTTTTATATCAATATTTAAAAAGGTCGTTCCGTTGTGTATTTGACGTACTGTAACCTCATAATTCAAACCTGTCTGCTACTCACAATATCTCCTCCCTGTTGATTGATGATAAACGGCAGACTCTGAAGAGCAAGGTTTGGTGACATACAGTATGCCATCATTTGATATTACAATATATTAGACAATGTAGAAAATAACGATAATTGAAACATTGTCAAGGAAGCTCTGGCATTTTAGGGCAGGAGCAGGGAGCACAAATATCCATTTCCAGATACTACTGAATGATATTTGGAAGACAAAAGTAGGAACATTACAGGAGCCAATGCAGTCTGAAAGGCCTTGCTTTCGCTTTTTTTTAAAACTATATTGTTGCATTGCATCAACGTTTTGGTAAGAACTGAATCTATTTTGTACTACTCACGGCACTCCACGAGGAGAGAGCGAGGGCAGAGTTTGGGAATTTGTAGTGACGGTGCAAATCATTTGACTTGACAAGGAAAAGAGTGACAATGACATGACTATGAGCAGTGAATATAACAACACCTCAGAAAATTATCTTAACAAACAAACGTGTCAGGCATGTGCCTGAGAGCAAAATGTGTCTGATTCAAAGTAAGGCATATTTTAAGAATACCAGGGGATATTGTGATCTGCTTCTCACATTTACCCATTGATCTGCTAAATCAATAAGTAAAAAAATTGAAAATAGGACAAATACAGCACAACTGTCAATTGTTAGGATATATGTATATTCATTATATGTTGGATGAATTTTTGTGGTGAAGTTGTGATTGTTGCAGTTTCCTGTGACGTGTTCTGCTATTGTAATTAATGCTTATTGTTTCAGAGTCTCCATGAAATCAAAACAGACAAATCACAGCACGAAATGGCTCACTAGCTTAGTCAGAATCAGGTTGCGAGCAGTTTCGTAATCAGAAGTAAATAGAGTAACTGATCTCTTGTTACGAACACTAATTTCATCTCCACACAACAAGTTACAACCTCTCGCAGTGACACTCAACACACACGCGACAAAATCATTTTCTTCACTTACGATATGCGTTGTTTTCTCCCTGTGGGCCGTGACCGATACTCCCACCACCTGAAACGGCAGACGAAGAAAATATATCTGTCATTTCTGAACAGAGCAACATTGGATTACTCCGAAATTAAATCACTACTCCACGGGCTGCTAACGTCAACTAACCCCCGTGACCTTGTGTTCATATAAAATTAAAGCATCTTTCTTATGGGCAGTTCTAGTGCCCCTATAGCAGCCCGGTGAAAACGAGGGGTGTCGCCTTACTTTGGACGTCTTTAAAAGCCGTCCGCCCCAGAAGGGTTTGAACACTTTGGCCATCGCCATCGCGGACACGGGGGGAGCCATTTTGACAAGGAAGCGGCACCTGACAGTGCGCGCGCCTGATCTCGCGAACGCACCCGTGTTCCCGTGTTTTGTTTTTTGTATTTTTTTGACCAGTACTTTCTGAATAAATGCTCTCATCGATGTTAAAATGTCATTTGGTAATATTTCGACTATATTTCGTGTAACTGGTATTTTTAAGAGGATTTCCTCCTGCACTCTTCGCACGCTTTTGATTAAAAAATCGGGACACATATCATACGGGTATCATTGCCGTAAAACTCGCGCTACTTGCAACGCGAAAATAAAATATGCGAGAGACATTCAGCATGCCCCTTTAAGGGATATCTAAAATCTGTCAACCAAAAAAGAAGCGCCTTTTGTAGGGCGTGGCCCGTGCTTGTCGATGAGGCATTTGGGAAGGTAAAGAACAACATTAGTGAAAATTGTGTATATAATGAATTTATTTCAAATACGCGATTGTATTATGTTGCACGCAGATCTCTATTTGAAATAACGAATAAATAAAGCCCTGGCGTGCTACATGTCATCGCATACGGCGCAACTGCGAAATGAGCTCGGCCTGTCACGTGACTGTAGACGCGCAGACTCAGTGAGGTCGCTGATTGGAAAGGAGCCCCTGGAATGACCAAACATCCGGAAGCTCAATCAAAACTCGCTGTTCTTCAATCCTTGTCGATATTCACGCCGTCATCTCATTGTAAATGGATAAACGCGTTGACACACTTGTTTGAGTATGTCGCTTTTACATGGACAGTCGGTTTATTGCACTAAGACGTTGTTGAGAAAACAGCGTAAAAAATAGTGAAGTGGCAAGTCCCGAGTGGCAACAGCAACAGCTCCAGTTTGTTGTGATAACTAATCATCCAGACACTAAACCAGCTGCAGCTCTGTGACACGGTATGTAAAACTTCCCTGCCTCCCCCCTCTCTGCCTACTTTACTGGTTGAAGAAAACGTTGCCACCCGAAACACGTTTTACGGCTTTTCACTGCAGCCATTTCCGCCGATGATTCCAACTCTGTTGAGCTGCTTTGCATGATCGCCACAATTAGCGAAACCACTCCTCAAAGTTGTAGACATTTTTAATGGACTCATATCAATTCTTGCTCTGTGTAGGTGCGTGTTTGTGAATCATGAGACTAACAGGTTAGTTTACACATAATAAACCTGATTGAAAGCGAATGTAGGAGGCTGGCTTTCTGGGCTTACTTGGGTTGCCCCGTCTTGTGGTTTGTTAGCCCCCCTGCGAGCCCTGGTGGTACTGATGCTGGTGGGCATCACCTGGCTTCTGGCAAACACCTTCTTTGGGAGCGATGGTACTTCATCTTTTCGACACTTCTTCTCTGGTATAAACAGAGATATTTTACTTTCTGAAACTTGCAGTATGGATGAGGTATTTTACTTGTAATAAATATGTTTACGCTTCACCCACTGTTTTTTTTCACAGGTGCAAGTGAGGAGGTGACACCAGGTAAGTGAGGAATATAATCAGTCCATGCAACCATTCGCTCTGAATATCTGGAAATTTTGATTTAAGAGTCGTTTCTCTGGAGTAACAAGGAAAACGTTAAGTTTATTAGAGTAGATGATATGAGGTGAAAGAAAGGATGGGAAAACGCACAAATAAATCATTCATTAACACATTTATTGAAGTTGGAAGAACCTTTGTTGGCAAAGGGCGGAATGCTCATGTTTGTAGTCAATAC
The DNA here is from genome assembly GCA_900312935.1 of Carapus acus. Taxonomy (NCBI): domain Eukaryota; kingdom Metazoa; phylum Chordata; class Actinopteri; order Ophidiiformes; family Carapidae; genus Carapus; species Carapus acus. The sequence goes on from OMPJ01021630.1 coordinate 9,488, forward strand.
AATAACAACCTGGGCAAACATTTGTGTTCCAATTACTGATCCTAGGTTGTGTGTTTTGCAGCCAACAGACACACCTCAAGATCAATGAAATGATTAACATAAGGTTGCGTTAACCATCCACACTAAGTTATGCCTTCCCTCTTTCTCCCTGTCACTGACTTGTGTCTTCTTTCAGAACCACACCCACATAGGTACAAATGTGGACTCTCAGCTCCCTGCCCCCCTAAACATTTGGCCTTCCGTCTGGTGTCTGGCGCCGCCAATGTAATTGGTCCCAAGATTTGCCTGGAGGACAAGATGTGAGAATTAGCGCTTGCTCTCTCCTGCCCAGCTGTCAGGGGCAGAGTCAGAAACACTTAAATAATCCCAGGAGAAATTATGAAATCGTCATTTTCGTCTTTCCTCAACTCTCCCTCTCTGTGACTCTTGCTCTCTGTCCTCCTCCATCTCGCTCTGCCTGTTTGTGTTACACGTGCTGTTCTCTCTTCTTCCCCACCCCCCACCCCCCAACTTGCTGTCCCAACTGGGCCTCTGCGTCTGGGGACCTGAATGCAAGTATTTAATCTCCCTGTCCCTCATTCCTCAGGTGTTTAGTCACAAACCTTTTCTAAGACATGATGCTTTGGTCGCACTAAAGAACATATCTAATGTACTTACAGCTTAATGCACTGGTCAAGAAAATGAAGTGAGCCACAACACTTAAATCTCTGCCATGTGTGTGCTGCAGGTTGGTGAGCAGTGTGAAGAACAACGTTGGCAGAGGATTAAACATAGCTTTAGTCAATGGTAAGCATGTCCCTCTCCTCTTCCAATAACATGACCTTCTTTCTGTCGCATTCCTCTAACGCCCGTGTTGTGTTTCTGTGCTCCAGGAGTGACAGGAGAACTCTTGGACACAAAGCACTTTGATATGTGGGCAGGAGGTAATAAAAACCAGTGTCCATTTTTAAAGCAGCACTGCAGCGCTCACATCTGGCCCATATGGGCGCCTAAGGAGAAGCCAAAAGCTGCAGCTCGTAGCTCATGTGTTCTTCAAATTCAGATGTTTCAGATCTGTTGAAGTTTCTGCGGCCGCTCCACGAAGGAACTCTTGTGTTTGTGGCGTCGTTTGATGATGCCGCCACAAAGTAAGAATCTATGATGTATTGTCAGCTCCCCTCAACTTGCTTTCCATAAATGTACTATTAACAGCCTTTTTCACTTGTACACTAAGCCAAAGGAGGGGATTAATCATCACAAAACATTTATAGCTGCTATTCCACAGAGAGACTGGAATGTAGCTTTAAAGCATAGGTTTCCACAAACTTAATATGCACATACCATCCAAGTCATTCTCTGATGTGAAGTTAAACTGTCTATTGCATTTCAAACTCCTAATAACTTTGTTGAAAGTGAAGGTGCGTATAAAACTTTTGCGGTTTTAAGATGCACCACTGGCAAATGTTGACTGTGCTTATATGTGGTCCGTCAGGTTGAATGACGAGTCTCGGCGGCTGTTTGAGGATCTCGGGAGCTCGGTGGTGAAAGAGCTGTCCTTCAGAGACAGCTGGGTGTTCGTCGGAGCCAAAGGCATTGAGAATAAGAGCCCCTTTGAGCAGGTGCGCCAACACTGCTAATGCCATTGTGTGCTGCAGTCACTGAGTGGAAATTTCGTTGATGACAACTTTGGTTATTTGATCCCTAATCATATTAATCCACCAGAGGACCAGATAATCATATTAAACCACCAAAGTTGGAAACTAGGCTCTACTGTCTCAGTCCCTTAATGAAAAGAACTGCTTCACTGACATAGTGGTTGTCTGTCTGATTCCTCTAGCGCATGAAGAACAGTAAAAGCAGCAACAAGTATGAAGGCTGGCCGGAATCGCTGGAGATGGACGGTTGTATTCCACTGCGGCCCCCTCTTGAAGGTTAATGCTGTCAGTAACCTGACAACAAAGAGGCACACACAATAGCACCTGGAAACAACGGTTAATTTGAAGGACTGATGTCAAGCAGACAAGCATGGGCAGCAACCTTGTTTCTCCTGCACTCAGAGGGCCTTGGGGTTATCAAACAGGCAATGATTTATTGGGATTGTATATGTAGAGTTGTTAGAACCTGATGTCAGACCTGTTGTTACTGAATCAATGCGTGCCATTTGTGTGCGACATAAGCAGGGACATCGTAAGCCAGGTGCCAGATGACCAAAATGACCAGAGAGTGACCAGAACTGGTTTCAGCCTCCCAAAGCCAACACAGGAGAAGAGGTGTTCTGTTTGTCTCTAGCATTTCCATTTTGTATGCTGGATTATTTGTATATTTACATGTTTCAACAGACTGTAGGGGTCATTGTTTAGAAGGCTTAATACACACCCAAACTGGTTTACATCACAGCTCTTAAGGCTTATTCCAGATCTGTCAAAGAAATGTGAGATACCATAGAATATGAAATTTCTGCTAAGCACCTGGTGTAATGCAGTGCTTTTATATATAAATCTTTTAATATATTTTCATTGTGTGATGGAAATTAATAACATTAGCTAGCAGCAGCTTGGTTATTTACTCCGAATGTCATACAGAGGAAGCATTGCTTGCCTTGTGTTTACAAATTTTCCCGGTTTTTGAAGAATTCGGTTCCACTCCATCTGCGCTCTCTGTCTGTAGCTTGAAGTCTTTCACTAATGGGTTTCTATGTGTTTTGTGGATGTGGGTCATTTATTTTTATTTTTATTTTTATTTTTTGATCCGTGTGGAAAGTCAACATTCAGGTCATTTTACAGACATAAATCCGTTATTTGTGTTCTGTTGCAACTTTCTGCTGGAGTTCTTCACGTGTTGATGTTTGTATAAAAAAACACTCTTTGTTTTGTGTCTTTTTAACTAAACTTCAATAAAGCCATTTCATTTCCTGGTGGAGTGTGTCTATTACTGCTCCAGATCTTTTGTTATGCACGACAGTGGTCGCAAGAGGGTGCCAGTGTATGTTTTTCCAGGGGTGACTCGGTCCATTCTGCTCAGGGCATGTGCATCAGTGAGCATTTGCCGTGAGCGGGTTAAGCGTGAGGACGAAAAGTGAACAGCTGCTCGTGTGACAAAGCATCATGCAAAACAAGCTTTAACATATTTAGGGTTTTAAATACTGTCCTAGTTTCGTCGTTGTTCTTGATGATCAGACTCTGGCGATGACGGACAATTCGTAATTTCTTGTGGTGCATTTATGGGATGACTGTGTCTCTTCAGTACCAGTACAACTTGTACAATTTTTCCCCCCGTCCGGCATTTCTTGTTTAAACGTTACGTCATGGAATGACATGTTTTTGCACACACCAGAACAAACTGACCATCACAGGAATCTGCGTCAGTATTACGTTTAGATACTGCCGCTTTGTACTTTGCTTGATGTAATTGCTAATGTCAAAGCATTGTCGAGAATTTGGGGATTTGGAACCTCTTATTTTTGTATGAATAGGTCAGGTCTCTGTAATCACAATAGCTACACAATAGTACATGTTTTATCCAAATAGCAAATACGCCAACCAGGGTTCGATATTTATATTATGTTGTAGAGACTTTGTGTTTCAATGCAACTCAATCTCCAACTGACTTAATTTTAGTCCCTCGTTTAACAGGATTTGAATTCGATTTGAAAACTACTTGTCTGGACCTCAAACGTGTATTTAGAAAGCTTGGCTTTACGAGGGGCACAAGAACGCAGCATTAAAATCAACTACCGGTAATAAACCACGGGGATACAGACACGTCGAGGTGCTGCCCTCTTGCGGAGAGGGGAGAACAGCGGCTTTGGTTCGCCCTTCTCAGGCTTCATAGCCGTGAGGCGAGCGGCAGCGGGCGACCCGAGCGCGCTGTGGGTGCACCGCAAATACCGAGCGGCCGCCGGAGCCGTGCGCTGAAAATGATGTATAAAGGCTCTTGCTCACACTTGGAAATTACGTTACGGCGAGGTGCTCATGCTGGACACAAGAAAACCAGAGACGCGCTGGAAAATGTGTGAATCCGCGGCCAGCATCGTCTGAACCGGCGCACGTTCACGCAGCCGGGGCTCACTCACACGCAGAGAGGCTCGACGACTGCGAGGTGGGATTTTCCAAAGCGACGGGACCAACACAAAGCTGATCTAAATGTACAGAGAGTACGCTGCATCGCCGGGACATTTTTTGAAGTCTTTTTTAAATTATATTGACACGGGTGTTACGAATTCATTGTATGGATTTCGGAGTGTAGATCCTTTTTTTGTTTGTACATAAGAAAAACAAACCACAAAAACAGCACCCTGGATTTTTGTGAGATAGCTTTTTTGCCTTACCAGGGCGGCGTGGTATTGTGATTTTGGACCGAGATGTAACGATAGATGGAGGTGAGTGATTGTTGCTGCTATTTTCCTTCACAGTGGGAATTCACATAGTGGTAGGATTCCATCAGAGGTGGCTCCCCTCACACAAACACATTGGCGTATACTGTCCTGTGTGTTTATGCAGTAAGACTGCTCTGCTTAGCCGAGGGCTGTCTTCTCTCTCTCTTCTCTCTCTCTCTCTCTCTCTCTTCTCTCTCTCTCC
>OMPJ01021630.1:14242-73275 GCA_900312935.1 Carapus acus
CGAGGCTCCCCGCGACGCACGTTTTCCAACGTGTTGCTGTAGCCGGTTGCTGTCCAGTCTGCTTCTCTGTGTGTGTGTGTGTGTGTTTGTGCGTGTGTGCTTGTGTGTGCGCGCGCGCACTAATATGCAGTGTAACGCACTGAGCTGAGGGAGACACCTCAGTCAGCTGCCTGCAGACTGTTTCACTTCGCAGCTCTCAAACTATGAATGCTCGTTTGCACGTTGTGGCAGTTGTGGGTGAGATTGTGTCATTCTCTGCCCCGCTACTCGCCGATTGGACATTCTGCTCTCCCCTGGCCTCCATAGAATCAGCTGAGCCACTACAGCACACCAGTAGCCACAGCGTTTTATATGCCTATAGCCTATAAATAACATACTGTGTATTAAATGCATTTTGCACCACCGTCTGTGACTCTTGTGCAGCCTGTCAGGTCATGGATTCCTTTCTTAAAGTAGTCCTGGCTTAGTTTACCTGTCACAGATTTGGAATCATCCTACAAATACACTTGCCGCCCACACCCATTCGTGTTTTGGGTGGTTGAAGTGAATGGATTAACCCTTGAGAACAGCCTCATTCTTACATTTTTCTGAATGGCCTCTAACTGAAATATCTGATAACAAATAACAGAAAAACTGCGCGGGTCTGTGAGATGGGAGCTGGCACAGCTTTTGGATTCTAAATGTGTTTTTTGCCCCAAAACTATCACGCACCAACCAGATGCAGTAATAGTCTAGGTCCTATACTCTAGGATGTGCACCGTAGGTTCTGTGGTGGGTTGTTTTTTTTTCACAAAATGCATGTATATACTAATGTGTTTTTTGCTGGTTGTAACAAATTTGGTTTGAATTAGTTTGGTAAAATAAATACTACCTTTTTTTGGTCCTTTTTCTTTGAGGATGTAGCTTTGATAAATGGAGTGTATCCCATGAGCAATAATAGCATACACATTGCAAATCTGCAAAAAAGGAGCTGATGCTCTTTAATGGCATTGTTAAGTGCCCCCCTTACCCTCCCATCCCCATCCAGCTATAGGGAGGATGCGCTGCAGCTCTGGACCCGATCACCCCTGAGAGGCAGCGACATGCAAACATTGAGGAGACACTCCTAAAAAGGCGAATTAACAAAGTCGAGGCCTTGCAAGGCATAGGTGGCAGTGAACAAGTGCTCCATCAACGTGTCACAGCTCAGAGGAGATCAGCTCAGGCGCGGCCACTGATAAGGACGACACTCGCATTGAGCCACTTTAATCTCGACTAATCCAAATTCATATGTGGCTCATTAGGGAATTTTTCCAGTCACCTTGGTCAGATGAATCATGAGCGGCAAAGCTGGCTAAGAAGAGTGATAGGATAGGAAAGCGGGTTAGATAACACTCTCTCTCAGTGAACAGTCCCCCGTGTGTGCTACCTACACTCTGCACTCCCATGCTTGACCTGCATCGGACAAAAGTGCTTGTTGTGTTTCTTGCTTTTGAATTTCCTGCTAATGGGGAGAGTTATTGTGGGTTTGACTCACACACCCAGCGTTTCAGATTTTTCATAAAACTGCGGGAAGCTCCTTTTGCTGATCCAGGTCCTGCGGTGATGACTTCATAACGAGTATTTATTAACAGCAAGACCTCCCCTTGTCTTGGCTGTGGAAGGCATGGGGAGCATCACGTCTGTTCAGCTTAATCTCCTATATCTGACGAATCTCTTCGTAAACTCAGCCGCCCTCAGTAGTATCAGCAGCAGCACCACAGTGGTGACTTTTGACCTTTTCCTGTACCTGTACAAAAAATTGAGAGGCTGAGCAGTGATGGCATATGGCCATCTTATTAACAAACACATTTCTGTGCTATGTTAGGGTATGTTATACCATACCATACCATGCTATACCATAATGCACTATACTGTACTACACGCTGGCTGCTGGCTGCTGGCTGCAGTAGTCAGTTGTTTTTCAACTGCTCTTAAGCTACTTAGCTGAACTTCAGATAAAACAGTGACTGCTTGATATTAATTTGATATAGATTTGTCCTCAGTTTTCTGTAGTATGTCACTGTATTTTCTGCACTATGTTGTGTTGTAACTCTCAGCTGCGTATTCATATCTCTGTGGGACGGATGTTTGATTGAGAGAAGTGGATCTGTACCAGTATCAAAATAATAATCTGCGAGTGTTGAAGTTTTAACCATGTCTTACGTTGCAATGCACTCCCAAATTCAATGTCAACGTTTCACATGGTAATGTATGTGAATTAAGACCTAAACATTGTTTTAATCCTCCTGTCAGTTCAAGCTGACGTTTTGAAGTGCAGCGCACAAATTTATAATCTTGTGGGACGGATAAATCTGCAAAAATCTACTTTTTGGATCTTTCTTTACTATTTTTTGTGCACTCTTTGAAAAGTGAGGTCACAAAAAATTAAAGTTGTCAACGTTGCCATTATTTTACAATGAATTGCAGCAGAGATGAGCATTGTAGAAGTGTACCACTCAGTGGTAGAGCAGCAGTTATCGCCGCACTGTTCCTATGCTAATGTAATTATGCAAAAATCAATGTACAAATGTCTGTTTCCTCTCTTCTCGTCTCCTCTTCTCTTCTCTCCTCCCCTTTCTCCTCTCTTCTCCTCTTCTCTCCTCTCCTCTCCTCTCCTCTCCACTCCTCTTTTCTCTTCTCTTCTCTTCTCCTCTTCTCTTCTCCCTGCTCCCCTGTCCTCCCCTGCTTCCCTCTCCTTTTCTCCACTGTAGCTGTTTTTGTTCAGGCAGTTTCAGCCATGGTCCCCGCTTTCATTCACACAAACATTGGCACATATTTTATCAGGCAAAATCCCCCCAGCCCCCTTTTTGTCTGTGCCACCCCCTCTCTTTATCTCCCTCTTGTTCTCTTTCACACACACATTTTTCCCACCCCTTCTACTCACTGGCCCCCCTCCCGCCATCTCTCCTTCCCTGGCCCTCTCTCCCTCACTCCCTGTTGGAATATGTGTTGGCGCTTGCTCCCACCAACTACAATCCCTTCCTGTCCTGCTCACGATTTTTTATACCCTCTTTTCATCCACACACCCTCACTCCCCCAAACGCGGTGTGCTCACACAACCGCACATGCACACACACACACACAGACACACACACACAACCTCCTTTGTCCAATCTCCTAATTTCCACCCACCACTCTCAGGGATTAATGTTTGCACCCTAAAGTATGGGATGAAATAGCTTTAGGGACAAATACAGCAAATGTGTTGGGTGTGTTTGGAGCTTCAGTGTTTTGCAGCATGTTAGGCAGGAGACTGTGTAAGTGCACCATCATCTTTGCGCTGTTAGGTGAAGCCAAAAGTTTTTGTCTCTGACCATTGTCCTCCGTGGGAAGGTAGTAGAGATCTGCAGGTAAGAGAAATCAGTCAGTTGTGAAAACGAATAAAAATTGCTGTTCTGGCGGCCACGCAGCAAAGATGTCACAGTGATTTCCACTGCTCATTTCAGGAATGACTAGGCTGCTGCAGGTGTTCCCTCTCAAGCAAAGGCCTGTGTGAGGCCTGCAGGCCAGGCAGAACCCAACACGTTCAATGTTTCCCTGCCATGTCCCAAGTGTACTGCTGATAAAACGAACAACCATAACTCTGTCTTGAAATAAGACGCTGTAAGTAGAACAGCATAATTTCATGGTTTGATTCCCCTTTGCTTTGATGTGCAAACTGGTCACCTTTGGGTGAAGAAGGCCCTCCTTTTGTCACCTTTGCTGCCCACTGTGTGGATGGTATAACTGGTAGATGATAACTGGCCTACTCTGACCTCTGACCCCTGTTAACAATTAATGTAAATACAACCCACTCTGGGAAATGTAGCTTGATGGAGGTGAGGGGGAACCCAGCACCTCTGTGCTGGTGCTGCGCCTATCCTCCCGTAACATCCTCCCTTCTCTTCTTTTGTGTCATCCCGACCCTGCTGTTGACCTTTGACTCTGGCACCTTGTTGTACATGAAGTGGTCACAGCATAAGGTACCTGTTACAGACATTGGTTACAGATTCTTGTTTACTCTGGGTCTCTGTGTTAGTTTGTTAACCTTTGCTTCCAGCAATAGGTATGTTCTAGGATGTCATTACCAAAGCTCTTGATCATATTTAGGGTGATTTCTGAATGATGTCATTAACTGTCAAAACAAGAGTGTTAATGTCATTTTTAGCCTGGCCTTCCCGCGGTTTCAGCCTTTGAGGGGAGGTTTCGTGAGATAACTCCTGTTATGATTTGGCGCTATACAAATTAAATTGTATTGTATTGTATTGTATTTTATAACAGATGAAATGAGATAAGATGACACAAGATGAGATGAGATGAGATTTAATTTAATTTAATTCAATTCAATTTAATTTGTATAGCGCCATTCTGCGCAGATTCCTTTCATTTCTTTCGCTGCTAGAGAAAAGAATCCTCTCAACAAAGTAGAATAAACCTTTTTTTTTGACTGGTTAAGTCACAATTGGAGTAATCGCATGTGTGCATACTGTGCACACTCAAACACACACACACGCACACACACAAACACACAAACAAACACACACACACAAAGAGTTAAGATGTTTGTCATTTTCAGTCAAATATTGGGGTGTAATCGCATGTGTGCTTACTGTGCACATTCAAACACACACGCGCACACACGCAAAGAGTTAAGATGTTAAGATGTCATTTTCAGTCAAATATTGAGGTGTATATATGTAAATATAGATATAGATATAGATATATAGTATATTTTGAGTTGAGAAATTGGCAAAATGCCAAACTCAAATCCCCAAATCTCAGAACCTGTCTTTGTGGTAATCACAATTTGTCCACATTGACAGTTGCATGGGTATTTTCCTGGTCTCAGGAAATTCCAAACCAAAAGTGTGGAGCAACCTGCTGATGTGTATACATGTGTGTGAGTGTTTGCAGGGCAGCCTGGGAGGGTGTGAGAGACAGAGATGGGGCTGAACGTGTTTGATGTACTGTGATAACTCTGTCCGGTATGTGGCTTTCATGGGAACTCCTTGCCCTGAGGGATACAGACCAATAAGCTCTTGTTTAAAGGGGAACTTCCCTCGCTTTATCGCCTGTTGTTTTTCCCCATCACGTCCCCCACTTCCTCTCTATCCTGAGTGCTCATCAGACCCCCTCTAGCTCACCCTATCTGATGATTTCTCCATTGTTGCTCCTAACGTCAGTGTACGTCGAGGTGAAGTTCACTCATTTGCATGAGAGAACAGATGCATCCAAATTCTCTCAGCTTTGACTGCTGTATTCAACCTGTTTTAGGAGGGTGCGTCTAAATGGTAATCTTTGTTTTGTTGATCAGATGAACCTGTCTTGGGAATGCTGCCTGACAGGAATCCTGTCCTCTTCCCTCTGTGGCCTCATGGCAGTTTGCCTCTAACATCGGCCTATTGTGTAGTTAATTTGACTGACAGTTTCTAACATCATGTGTCAAATGCTCTTTCTTTTGGAAATGCAGCATATCGAGTTTGACATGAGCGTTAATGTCTGTGTTATTAAAGAGATAATAGCCACCGTGAACCACTCTCTGTGTTCTGCTCATTAAAACTGAAGGAGTCTAGACCTGCAGCTGTGATGTCTGGTAGTAAGGAACACATTCCAAGGGAGAAGGTAGGCCCTATCCCACTTCCATGCCCCCTTCCAAAGGGTGCCTGACAACACTAGACTGGGATACTTCATATCAGCGACACCCTAAACTCCAACATGTGGTCGGTTGAAAACTAATGTGTGAAGTGAATTACGAGCCCAACCTGGAGCTATAGTTTACAATACCAAGAACAGCTTTCATGCCACAGGCTGTGTGCTCACCTCCTCTAAGTTGTGTCATCTCTCAAAATGTTAGTTTGACTGCGTCACAAGGTTTACAGCCAAAACGCAACTTCGATCGAAGGCTGGTGGTGTGAGACACAGGAGCTCTGATGGTGCTGCAGCAGTTTGATGGGGTAGGAGAAGAGTTAAACCACTTAAGTATAAAGATGTGAAAATAACATTGTGCGCAAGACACCCACACATATCCGTGTATCAAACAATCCACTGTATTAAAAGAAAGTGTACAGGACTTAATATCAAGAAATGAACTTAACGTGAAGCAAACAATGGAAGTAGTACAAGGTTCAAATTAAAGCCCAATTAATAATACTAGTATTAAAGAACTGTTACAGAGGTTACAGGTACAACTTAGTGTGGTAGGCTGGAATGATGGATCAGACGACGCACTGAGATTTTCTCCTCCTCCTCTACCTTGCTCTCCTCTCCCTCTCTGCCTCACTTGCAACTATCCCACACCTGCGTCCATGTCTCGTTAATGCATGTTACTAATTGATTCAAATGAAATCAAACACATGTACACTGTGTGCAGATGAGTGTTTATTGTGTCAGGGACCAGACTGTATTCAGTCTCACTGTTTGCTGTATGAAGTGAAAGTTGATATTGTCATGCTGCCTATACTGTGGCATTGCTTGAATGATTAGTCCACAGGAGAATTTGCCTTTATGATCATTGCTGTTGTATTTGCTGATATTTACGAGTCCTTTGCATATCAGCAGAGGTTGTCCATGTTACACCAATTCAACAATCCCTCTACTAATGAATAATTCACACTGAAGCAACCCATAGTTCATCATCCATATTTAATGGTGAGGATCACATACTCCTAACTGCAGCTTGTTGTTGACTAATGGAGTCAGTGAACAAAACTGAAAAGACTCCAAATAATCTCAGATAATTCATAATCTCAGAATGGCACATGACAGCCTCTCTGGTATTGACGCTGAACTAATACGGTTCATAAAAGGATTGCTGTGTCGGTATAGGTATGCCCCAACAGGTTACAACCTTGACCTTGCAGCCAGCTGATGGCATCATCAGATGTGAGTTCTATCAAAAAAAAAAAAAAAAAAAAGTGTCCTTGAGCAAGATGCAGTCACTTAACTGCTCCCTTGATACTTCACCAAAAAGCCCACTGCTCCTCAAACGGTGGGGATGGGTCAGAGACAATGTTCTGCAGAATTAACTTATCTAAAATGCACTTTGGTCGTTCCAAAGCAAACTGTAGGTATACAGATTGCTTTCGTTCCACTAGTGGTAACCTACAGACCTTATTATGATGATTATCATTATTATAAGTAGTAGTAGTAGTAGTAGTAGTAATAGTAGTGGTAGAAGCAGCAGCAGTAGAGGTAGTAGTAGAAGCAGCAGCAGTAGAGGTAGTAGTTCTAGCAGTAGTAACATTGTCATGTAGCAGTAAAATATCATATCACTGCCATTAGATTTATTCCATATGAGGGCCAAATAAATGAAAATGACATTAACAGCATTATTATAACGTAGATATTACTTATTGACACCTAAGGTCTCATACCATTATTTTTTGTTCTTGGCGTTCACATCCGCACACAGCAGCCACGCATCGGGGTGCGACATCGCGTCACCTGACGTCGAGTCACGCATGTTACAATTGGCTTCAAACGGACTTCTGACACCACAATGTAACAAAGTAAACATGGGAGCGTGAGCGTGTTTTCGTTACTGCGCATGCGTAAGCATGTTGCGATTGTTTATCAGACGGGTCCAGGCTACCATGCGGCGCGCGCGTTTTCTAAAAATATCGTCAGAGAGCCGTAGCTCCGCCCCCTTTCTGACGACCCCCGCCGGTCTCCAGGGAGACGCCTCCGGGCGCAGTAGTGTCAGTACTCAAGTCAACTGTCCCGCGCGGATTGCCACCTGGGTAGAGTATGCCAATATTTCTAAAAAAGATGTAGTAAGTACAGAGGTTGCGGGTTGAAGAATCTGACCGCTAATTTTAGTGTTTGTGTTAAGTTCGTTTGCCTGACTGAGATGTGTTGGTGGAAAGACGAGAATGATAGCATGTGGTAACCATATGGAGGCATGCTAATGACTCAAAACGGACTCGAAAATGTTTATTTTTCTGTCAAATGTCTTCATTTTATTGAAGGCACGTGCACATGCAGCCCCTGCGCCGACAACAACACACGCACACACACTCTCTCTCTCTCTCTCTCTCACACACACACACACACACACACATACACACATACACACACACACACACATACCTTACATAGCATTTCCACTCACCACAGACTACCTGCATCCAACGCCAGAGGAAACCTTTGTGTGTATGTGTTTTTTTAATATTGACTTTTAACAGAGTTATCGTGATTAGAGCAATACTGTTTTTTACTTTACTTTTGATAGTGATGAAACCTCCTTACCATCTTTTATTATGTTTTAAGTAATGTCACAGGATTCTCAACTACCTTAGCAACCTCAAAAGTTATTTCAAAAAGTAATCAACCCAGTCATATTTCACAGTGAGAGAGAGTATCGATGCAATCTTGTTTTGCCTGGGATAATGTGAAGGACAAGATAGTCATTACAGAGTGTACGAATCTCCAAATAACACCTGTTTACCCCAAATCACAAGTGTAACAGAGACCTGCAATAGTAGTGGTGATGTCATTGAAATGATGCCATTACAGTTGCCAAGTGATGTCAGCACATTGACCAAGTTGTGTCATCAAATACCTATCACCAACAATATATACAAATGTGGCGTCACATTTGTTTGTTTTTGAAATATCATTTTCTTCTCATTAGTCAGATTTTGTCAACCACCCAAATCAAACACATCTCATCTGTACATGTCTGAATTTTAACTTCATGTTTTCTCTTACAGGATTTTTTGAAGATCCACTGTGCCTTCCAGAAGACATGGTTGTTAGAATTGGCTAACTCGCTTCGTTTGATTATGCACCTAAGTATGGTCTTCAAAAGATACAGGAAATGTTGAGGTGCAAAGTGAGGACAGCAACTTTTTTTCACCCAGCGTGGTCTCACCCTATCATGTTACCGTAAAGCAGAAGACTTTACTCTCAGGGTGTAATGTACTTTGTGTGCGGTCGCCAGGCCTCCAGTCATCTGCAGTGACAGAGGAACCAGTGGACAGAGTGACTTGAACTAGCCCACTGAAAACGAAAGAGACGGGGACGGACAGAGAAATAAAGATTTGGAGGTGTCAGAGCAGTGGGAAAGGCTGTTCCCAATGGCTACTGATCCCGGAGAACCCACTGGCACAGAGGAATCTTCAGAGAAACCTGATGGACAGAGGGAGGAGGGCATGGAGCGGGAAAGCAGGCCGGGCTCTCAGATAGAGAGCACACACAGCAAGCCTACAGATGGCCTCTCCTCCAAGGGTCCGGAGAAAAAAGAGATGGGAGGAGAGGAGCGAGAATCGTGTGGAGGAGGAGGAGAAGGAGGAGGAGCAGGACGTGATACCAACCAAGGTGCTCCAACGAGCTCATTGTCCCTATCCACGCCCGTGTTGTCAGCTGCATCTGGTCACACACGGCTTAGGAGAGAGAAACGCTTTTTCAGGAAGAGCGTGGAAATTTGTGAAGAGGACGATGTAGTTGAGGAGCTGCCACACGCACCTCATAGCGCCCCACATCTGGAGCTGTGCTCCTCAGACTCAGCCTTCACCAGCACTACCCAGCAGCAAGGTGCGGCCTCCGCCTGTGCTGCACTGGGCCATGACCCATCCTGTCCCGATTTCAGCCAGGAATCTGTAAAGGACACTGCGACATCCTCACCCTCCCAGAGGGGCAAGGAGAGGGACCGTGAGCAAGAGGAGGAGGCCGAGATGAAGGCTGTGGCCACTTCTCCTGGAGGCAGGTTCCTTAAGTTTGATATTGAACTGGGCCGAGGAGCCTTCAAAACAGTGTATAAAGGCCTGGATACAGAGACCTGGGTTGAAGTGGCCTGGTGTGAACTTCAGGTAAGTCCTATTTATTTTCACACCATGTTGTTCTTGAGCCCTCATCATAAATTAATTATCTGCATTTGCTGGAAAGGTGAGTGAAAAGTATATGCGACAAACAGAGGTATGTTAGTAGCCCCGGTTGTTTCATACATGGGCAGCTGGAATCTGTGCACAGGCCAAGGCTTTTGACACCAGTGTCCCTCTGATGTGAATTGTATTAGATGTGTCCTGGAGCTTCTCCTGTTTTAAAAGTGACACTCTCAGCATGTTTCCCTCTTGAGTATTCTCAGAAAGGTTGTGGTTCAGCACAGTGTTGGCTGAGATGGGGGTGCCTCTCGAGTAGTGGTGGCTTTGGCCTTTTAAAAGCCTTTGCACAGCAGTACTTTGCAGTAAAATGAGATATTGTTATACTGTCTGCCATTGTAAACTGCATCCTGCATGAGCCTGAATTACACGTGCAGTCATCTTGCAATAGGGCCTGTATTAATTTCACTGTGTTGTCGATGAGGCTGGGACGTTCCTCATGGCTGTTATGAATACTTTGAAGGGCCTATTATGTTTCTGTTTGTGCTGCTTTGTTGTTTAACGGATGTCAGTTTACTGAAATGAATATTCATAATAAATAAATCCACTGATAATATCGCGTTGCAAGTTGGCTGATCAAAGAGTGTCAGATCTGCTTTTCTCTCTCGGATAATGTAATGGGACCTGAAGTGGATGGGATTACCAGTGCCCGTTTCTGAATATGCAACAAGTGAAATGCTCCAGCAGATGTAGGTGTGATAACAATCGGCACATTGTTCGGATACGCTTGTGTCATTACATTGACACTGTGGTGGGAGGAAAACAGTGACGTTGAGTGAAGTTGTGGAAGTCTTTACATAGGCAGTCGGAGTCAATAACTAGAGATTTGTAGGCAACGTTGAACAATATGTGGTGGGAGAAGACATGCATCTAAAATGTTCGTACAAAGGAGAGCAGTGTAAGCAGTTTGTCGTCAGTTTTGACTGCTGTCTTTGTGTAAATAAAAAAAAAGGTCGCTCATGTGTATTGTTTAGAGCTAAACCCAGATTGAGAGCTTTTGACTATTCTTATGATCGGAAGGGGCCTGTGGAGCTAACATGCTAAAGGCAGCCTGTTTTCCTTCCAACACCCAGAAAATCCACTGCAAGTCTGCAGTTAGGCTTCTTTGAGAGTCACCCAGAAAGGAAGCCACTTGGTGCGGATCAGACTGCAATGAGAGGCACCAGGTCTGAGGCAAATCTAATGCCTGTTCCAAAGCTCCTGAGCTTTTTCAGAGCCATTTTATCAAGATGTAGAGACAACCGCTCTAACTAGATCAGTGCATCTGTGCTGCGAGTGGTATCAACAAGGCTCTTGTCGTCCGTCTAAAAGGGATTTCGTAAATTACATCCAATGGATGCGGCTGTTAGTTTGTGGAGCCCTGCGTCACATAATTCGGAAATAACTGAAACCCATTTGGGAATATGTACTCACATTTTGCCCCCACGATTGCTGTGATAGACACAGAGGTAGACAGCATGTGAATGAAACGCACACTAACGCCGAGCAAATGCAAGGACAGGGCAACAAGAGCCTGTGCGTGTGAGAGACACAGCAGCAGTGATGTGGAGTAGGAGACGGGGTTGGACGGTGAGCCAGGCGGAGGATTATCATGGCATCTTTCCCAGACGGCAACTTTGTAGCTACAGTGCGAAGTTACCACATACAAACATACACGCTCTCATACATGCTTACTCCACCAGATGGGAGCTAGCACCTCTCATACCTACAAATAGTATGTCTAGTATGGCTCTCACGTCACTTCGAGTAATCTGCCGTGTCAAGTCTGTCCACCTTAGCACAGTTCACTCACAGAGAGTCAGAGGCAGTGCAATTCACAACACTGTTGTGAAAATGTAATCATCTCATCTCATTAGTGGGTGGAGAAACATGGATGGATGACATAATTTGCTTTTATCTTCACTGCATTCCCAGCGCATTCATCTTCATCCACCAGTCAATCAAAGCATTCAGTGCGAGTGTCATGACCTCATATGAGGCCATTCAGGGTGAGGAGCAGTGCTGTATCTGATGGTGTCTGCCGTCCTGTGAGACAGCAGCCTGAAAGCACCTCGCTCCTGTCCTCTTGTGTCCACAAAGCGAGGGATAGCCAGGGATTAGCTGCCCAAATGCTGCCTGAAAGAGTGGGGTAATTAAAGTTCCCAGTAAGGACACCGTCTCTCCTGTCTGCTCTCCCTCACGCCGAGAATTCCATGCCTGAAAGGGCAAAGTGATATATCTCCTCCAGTCGTAAATTCTACCATCAATCACGCTGAGTGGATGTGTTTGTATGTTTGGTCCGTGTGTTACATTTCTGTGTGTGCGTGTGGGCATGCATGTGGGTGTGCATGCGTGCGGGCGTACATGTGGTATTGCTCTCTTGTCTGTCTGTGTCAACATATGCCACTGTATGCGTCTGCCTGTGTCTCCCTCTCTCACCCTTTCTCCCTCTGCTGTGCTTTTGTCTGCGTGAGTGAGCGTGCAGAGTGATCCAGAGAGTTAATTACACTGGGTGCCTGTCAGGCCGGAACAAAAACCCTGCACAGACAGCAGAACTGGGGTGGCACAAACCAGACTGGTTCAACCCAGTCCTGCCTATCTGGTCCAGCTCAGCTCAACCAAAAGGTTCTGGCCCCACTGGGGTCTGAAGGGCTGTTTAGGTGACCTCAAAGACTCAGAGAGTTAAAGTTGTAAAGATCCACTGGCATTTTTGATGCCTGCCAACTAGAGGTGCATGTGTTGTAAACAACATGAATTCTGTGTTCTGTTGACACAGGTGAATGGGAGATGGACCTCAAATTGGGGAACAAAAGTCTAGACAAACTGTTCAGTTGTGTTCAGTCTAGACCCCATTCATCTCTTGGTCGAGCAATTCACCAGAATTCATACTTGTTTTTCTAATTGCACACAACACAATTTTCTCAAAGAAATGTCTCATCTATTCTAATATTACTATCACTTTTCCTCAGACCAGTGTAACAAATGGGAGGTGCTGAAGAGTTGCTTATTTCTATCAACAGTTAGGTTTGTAACTACTGATAGATGACGGTCAATGATGGAGGCAAAATTGAATGAGTGAAGGCAACCGGATGGGATCAGTCATGCCAAATTGACTTGACACATGTTTAACTAGGGCACTGAGAGGCATCTAGTGTCCCCGGGGTTTTCTCCTCCCATCACCATATTCATTTGCTAGCCACTGGGAATAGATCACTATTGACCATACCAGTCAGCCTAATTAGGATTACAAAAGCAATGATCAGATGAGAAATTATCAAATTCATAGTCATTTATTTATAAAGCACTCAAGTTGTAAAAAAAAAGAAGCTACAGCAGGTTATTGCAAGATTGATTCACTGATGCATGGCAATATGATTGAATCAAAAACCTAAATGAACATTTTTTTTGTAGTTACAGCTAATCCTAAAATTAATTTGCATTCTTCTACTTTGCTAGATGTTCTTGAATCTTTCTCTAAAACCTATGTTCATATGTTTGTAGTCTACGGCAAATATGTCACTTAAAAAAATATTGGCCAGCCTATATGTTAGTGAACTTGGCCCACTGGCCTGGGATGCTAATCCATGATGTGTGTTTGCCTTTTTACAGACGTCTATCCTGTTTGTGTGATCTGCCGAAGCTTACAGTAATCCAATCCTGGCCACCAGCCACCTCAGATTTCCAAACACAGACGAGATTACTCTCACACAGCAGACACCCACAGGTCGCACACACTCACTCATGTACAAATATTCATAGCTGCCTTTCTCATATTTCAAGTAGGTGATAGTCCAGGGCCCTTCACCACTACTGGTCATCTCAGCTTCACAACAATACAATAAACATACACCACCACACGTTTGTCGGCCCCATGTTTGATATGGTTGATGTTTTGCGAACATTTCTGTAAATTTGATCCATACGCTGTGCTGTCCAGCCCGGCCCCAGCAAGTAAATGTATAATTCTATGCAGTCCATTTCACCTCCAGTTTAATGAGAGTTCTTGACCTGCAACTTGACCTTCTGCTCTGTCAGGTGTCTGATCCAAAAAAATCTCATGCTGCACAGCTGGTGTGTGGTGCCCAAGTCATACTCTCTTCAGTTACTCAACTTTGATAGTCTGCCAAGTTATAAATTCCTAAATCTTATCCAAACCACCTAGTGACAATGTTACAATTTCTGAATTACAATCCATTACAACAGATGTGAAAAAAAAAGCTATGTGCTCGCAATGGAATGCCAGTTTATATTTTTGTACTTTGTCCTTCAGGATTTATGTACTGCACATATGTAGTCAATTTTGTTGGTAAGACAGTTGGCATGGAGAAAGACTTGGCTGACTTCGGAAAAGACAGATTCTACTTCTATAAAAAGCGGCGATGTTCTTGTTTCTTTCTCTTTGCATCATCGTTGTCCTACTATCTTTGGGTTGCATTAAATGGCCAGGCCACCAGTTTCTCCTTTTTTGTTACACAATACAAGTTAATGCTTATTGTGATTTCTTCTGAGCCCAAATTACACTTCTTATGTTGGCACTTTTACCCTCCTAGTATTTCAATGTTTTTCCGTTTTGGAACGAATTTTTCTCCGGTGCCAAAAGAAAGCAAAGGACCAATTTTACATTGTTTTGTAAGCTACCATAACAAATAGGAAGCCTGTTAATGTGGTTTATGAATAATTTGATATGTTGAAATGAAGTTTTAAATAATTTGTGAAGCATCCATTATCTGTTGTATTTAGATAGTGTTATTGAGGCAATGATTTGTGAACTCAGGTGTCTGCATGCGTACATGCGTGCGTGCGTGCGTGCGTGCGTGCGTGTGTATGAGTGTGTGTGTGATTTTGCACATAGGGCTTCAGTCCTGTGTCAGCCAGCAGCACCTCCACTGGCCATCACGTTGTCTGAAGTAACACTCACTGGAAGACACAATTGCTGTTGACAAGTCAAGTAGGCACACACACACACGCACACACACACATAATCAGGGAAGCTGCATCACTTGGCTCCACACAGTGAGTGACGCCGTGGTGTAGGATTGACACTGATGTGAGGACAAAAGTAATAAAAACACCATCACAGCACATATATGAAAGAGCCGTGAAGTAAATAAAGGCCAAAGATCAAACCAAAGTATAGACACACCCACCCACGCATGCACACACACCCTTACATACTGTCACAAAAATCCATAAATGTGTGCATACACACAAACATGGGTTGAAGGGAATCAAAGCAAAAGGGGCTGTAGAGGCCGGGAAGCTTATTTTTAGCGACATTAGTGTGACAAAGAATAGAGACAAAGCATTGAGGAAAGAGAGACATGGCCCCCACTACTGCTTCCAGAAAAGGAGACTGCACCCAGTGTATAGGTGGAGAGAACAACATCTTCTCTGAAAAGATGTAACACAGACGCAGAAGCTGGGGGGGCGGGGAATAAAGGAGTACATTTTATGGAGGGCCGTACATGGAAACCAGTGTATTTACATCAAGTCATCTGCAGGCCGCCAGCCCCCCTTTATGTCACTTTGTGTAAACAAACCGCTCAGCATCAGTTACTGTACATTGATCAGTGGAAAGTCAGTGTCATGATGACTACTATTTCGAGGGCAGTCTGTTTCTGACATGGCAATGGCTGCCATCCCCGTCCCTCGCCGCTATGACGCCACCACACTGTGTAAACATACCTTTATGCAGAGCATAGACATAAACAATTGTGTTAAGAAGTTGGCAAATAGTTGTATTTAGTCCATAGATTTAGGCACAAAGAAGGAGGGCCTTTGAACTGTTCAGAAGCATCGAATAATTGAATGCAGTCAACAAAGGATGACACATCACAAACCTTAAATACGGTATGTTATTGATGGACATGCAGACAGCAAACACAGCCACTGGTGAACTAAAGTAACCTGTAGTAACCTGTAGTTGCAACTTGGAATTTCCTCCTGTTGAGAAGAGGTTACATATAGTATATTACATGTTGTGAACAAAACCATACTGGAAATGCTTTTCTCAGTGACTCAGGAGTCTGGATTGTGTGTGTGTTTTCTATGTAAATTTGGTCTGAAAACAGAATTTGTTGGAGGAGAATGCGTTTTGCTCTAAATAAAATGGCAGGAGAGCAATGTTGAAGGTCTGATTGAAGAACAATCAGGAGAAGAACAGGACAAAGGCAGCACAGCATGACAGCCTCCCCAGTGACTATACATACAGGCTGTGCGCACACTCACACACCCGTGCATGGACCCAGACACAACTGCAGTAGTCCTCTTTGAAATTACCAGTATACCCTCATGAACAGCGGCTTTGTTTAAGACTTTGTTCCTTTGATGTTATTTGTGCTAGAGAATGGGACTTCCTTTGCGTATCTCCATGCTGTCAGCCACACTGAGGATTTGTGATAGATGCAGTAGAAATGTGTTGAGCTAAGGCATGGGTGTTGTCTCAGCACTGCTGCAACTCTAACTTTGCTACCACCATCTAGTGGTAGAAGATGTTGGGCGTTTTCCCCTGGCCAGCAGAGTGCTGTTTTAGTCTAGTGTTGCACAGCTGTGGATGACAGCATGCCGGAGAGCACATTTGTGTGTCCTCTCTTGATTCTTACCATGTTATTGCTGCTACTACTGCTATTGCTGTCATGTGGAGCTGCTAAACAAATGTTCACAGTGATGTTGGAAACTTAGTTACAATAAAGGATTCTATTCTATTCTATTCTATTCTATTGTATTCTATTCTATTCTCCAGCCTTTTATTTGAATGAAACATTTTAGTGTAAAAATGTGATCATTTTTGCTGTGGAGATCTGTATCAGTGCTTTTTCGTAGAGACCTGCTCATTAGTATATATAACTCAGGAGACAAAAAATGCTCTCATACAACAGAGGGCAGAGTTAAATGTACACATGCCTGTTAAACACAAACAAGAGTGTGTGATCTCACTGTAACTGTATATGCAAAACTTGATT
Organism: Carapus acus; assembly: GCA_900312935.1. Classification (NCBI taxonomy): domain Eukaryota; kingdom Metazoa; phylum Chordata; class Actinopteri; order Ophidiiformes; family Carapidae; genus Carapus; species Carapus acus. Next base: position 31,062 of record OMPJ01021630.1, read on the forward strand.
TCTCACCGTAGGACCGCAAGTTGACCAAGGCAGAACAGCAACGCTTTAAAGAAGAAGCAGAGATGCTGAAAGGACTTCAGCACCCGAACATTGTTCGCTTCTACGATTCCTGGGAATCAGTGCTCCGTGGCAAGAAGTGCATTGTACTGGTCACAGAACTCATGACCTCAGGAACACTCAAAACGTGTGTACACCTTTTTTTGTCATTAGATGCTCAGACAGTGCAGACAGATTTGTTATGAAGAATTTGAATGTTTAAAAAAATCCAATTCTATTAAGAATTGCATGTAAGATTATGGTTAATTGGTAGTTTTGATAATTGTCGTCATCTATTATAGTTATCTGTGTACTGTATACTTGTTCATGATTGTTGTGACCGTGATGGTAAACCCTTATCTTGTGCTGACTGTGAGTGTTTCACTACAAATTTGGGCTTTTCATCTGTTCACGTAGGTATCTGAAGCGCTTTAAGGTGATGAAACCAAAGGTCCTCAGGAGCTGGTGTAGGCAAATCCTGAAGGGCCTCCATTTCCTTCACACCAGGACTCCCCCAATCGTCCACCGGGACCTCAAATGTGACAACATCTTCATCACTGGCCCCACAGGCTCAGTTAAGATAGGAGATCTGGGATTGGCTACACTCATGAGGACCTCATTTGCCAAGAGTGTAATAGGTAAATAGTAGAAAATACTAGGGTGTACATGTTTTTCTGCAATGCAATATTCTGACTTAAAACGAAAGGTTGTTTGCTTGAGAGGGTAGCAGCTGTCCTCAAGTATCAATAGCTCTTCACAGTCACTCTAAGATCTATATGGACAGCTCATACCATTAAGAGACATGAGACATTAAGACGTTTCACAGTTTTAGCCAACCCATAAATACAGTAAGAAAGCCTTTCAGTTCAACACAGCTACATTTACAAGAGGGAGCGCCCAACAGTTGTTGTTTTACAGTTGTTAAAACAGTTGTTTCACAGCTTTAAAGGTTTGAAACTCTGCTATTGAAAAAGCACTTCATAGCCCTGTTTGAACTGTCTTACACTAAACGCGCACTAGAAATATCAGCAGTAATGTAAAGGTTTACCTGTCACCTTACTGAAGTGTGACTTTCTTTCATCGTTCACAGGTACGCCAGAGTTCATGGCTCCAGAGATGTATGAGGAACATTACGATGAATCTGTTGATGTCTATGCCTTTGGGATGTGCATGCTGGAGATGGCGACCTCGGAATACCCCTATTCTGAGTGCCAGAATCCTGCTCAGATCTATCGCAAAGTTACAAGTGTGAGTCCCATTGGCGGCTCAGATATGTGTGTTATAAGATATGTAAAGCAGACATTCTGCTTATAATGGCATTTTTAGAATTAGTCATTTAATGCAGAAAAATCTTTTAATGATGGATCTTTCTATAACCAGTTGACAGTAAATAGTTAAGGGTGTGATGTCCTAAGTAATACATTGTTCCTATTGAGCAAAGACCCTTGATTAAATGATGTGTCTGCTGATTTACTTCAGGGTATAAAACCAGCCAGTTTTGATAAAGTGAATGACCCTGAAATCAAAGAAATTATAGAGGGCTGCATTCGTCAGAACAAAAGCCAGAGGTGAGTGCACTGAAAGTTTATATTGTAACAATAGTTCACATGGTCTCAGTCACAGCTGCTGATAAACAGAGTGAATAACAGAGCGAATGATTACCATTTTATGTGCCTCTTCTATAATTCCTCCCTTGATAGGCTCTCTGTCCGAGATCTCCTGAACCATGCGTTCTTTGGGGAGGACACAGGCGTGCGAGTGGAACTTGCAGAGGAGGACACAGGCATGCAGGACTCTCTAGCTCTCCGAATTTGGGTTGAAGAGCCTAAAAAACTCAAGGGCAAGCACAAAGACAATGAGGCCATCGAATTCAGCTATGACCTGGAGAATGACAGCGCTGAGGAGGTAGCCCTCGAGATGGTGAGAGACGTGAACAGTTGTGTTCTGCCAAGCCTAAGTGTGAAAAGGTTATGAGTGCTACAAAATGATACACGAGTTTGTACATGGTAAAGCCTTTTGGAGGAGTAGGTGAAGGAGGTGAAGGACGAGGACTCCTTCAGCTTTCTTATCACTCAGTCCAAGTGTTTTGGTCCTGCCTCACTTCACTCTTGCTGTCTCTGCCCCATCACAGGTGAAGTCAGGCTTCTTTCATGAGAGTGATGCCAAGGTGGTGGGCAAATCGATCCGTGATCGAGTAAATCTGATCAAAAAGTCTCGAGAGCGTCGTCAGCAGCAGCTGCAGCAGCAGCAGCAACTGCAGCTACAGCAGGGTTTGGATGAGAGAGGAGACTCTTCCCTTACCAACCATCCTGTCTCACAACCATCCTGTCCCTCCTTACTGGCCGCGCAGACGGGAGGAGGAGGCGGAGGAGGGCCAGAATCCGAGGAGCTGCCTGAAGTGGACCAACATGTTAGACAACAACATATGCAAAATGTCAATTCAGCTCTCAGCCTGCCAGGTAGCACGTGCTCCATCATCTTCATAGATTTCATAATCCAAACATTTCACAGAACATGACGTGAATTTTGAATGAAACTAAAATAGGTTTGCTGCTGGTGTCTTTTAAGTTCATTGATGTATTATTTTGTATTTAACTCTATTGACTCTGTCTGCACTCAGATGGTGACAGCGTTGGCACCTCCAGCTTTGATTCATACGCAAGTGGACAGAGCCAGGTGTACTCGCAACAAGGAGATTCATACATCCACTCTCAACCTTTTCTATCAGCCACTGTGTTGGTATGCCTATTTTTTATCTCAAATTATTCACATGTGAAACCTACAGCAAAGACGGCAAAGAATGTATTTTAATTGAGGGCATTCATATGAAATTTTTCCTGTAGAATACTCATAATCTGCATCACGGTCAAAGTGGCAGCATGTCAGTCAGCCAAAGTGGAGCGGTGGCTGTCGGTCAGACATTCCTTCAGCCAGGTCCCATGGCTCAGCAGGTATCAAGTGTAGCCTGACAATATTTTGAGATGAAAGGACACAGCTGATTCTATCTAATATTTCATTGTAAACTGTAGCAACCTAAAGCAACCAAAGTATTGGTGATAGAATATATAAATAGAATATCCTAGTGTCACACTTAACCTTAATTTTCTCATAGCTGCTAAAACACAATGGATAGTTTGAAGGTTTCAAGGGTTTTATTCGCTATTTGTATATGGACCAGCAGTCCAGACAAAAAGGAAATCTTGTGCTAGGCTCCCTTAGAGTTGGTGATATACAGTAGGAAAAAGAACAGTGCAATAGTATGATCAGGAGAGTTAGCTTTCCGTTGCTAACCAAGCAGTTGAGTCTTCGGTCGGCTCTTCCCTGTTTGCGTCGCCTGCGTGGTTGGTCTTAAACAGACCGCACAGTTTACTCAATGTATACATGTGAGGATGTGCAATGCGTCCTTACAAACCTGTATAGATGTAACATCATACCATAGAAGCTTTTTTTTGTATCCATGGTGAAATGTTTTTGAGATTATTACCTCAATTGCAAAAATGATGATAGATCTGTAAACTGTATCCATATATAAGCGTCAATACCAAGCCCTGTGGCAGGTTAAACAACATATAACAACAATGTCCTTTTGGACAAATTATACGAAGAGCTGTGAGTCTATTATTAATTTATGTTCCTTAACAAGGCTTGTTCTTACATTGTTTTTTTACTGCTCCCTTCCCTCTTTTTTCTAACACCAATCATCATCCTGCCATTGTCCCACTCTAGTCACAGACATACTCATCTGATGGATTACAAACTGCCACTACCCATGATTCGACGACCCTATCACAATCATACATACCCCCTGTCTCTCCGCAAACTGCCATAACCATTCTCTCAGCTACGCAATCTGTTAGTGAGCCCACTGTGCTACCTGGGACCGTGACGTCCCTCACTCAGCAAACACAGGCACCTGCCACTTCCATGCAACCAACTGACATCATTCCATCACACCAAATACAACCCACCTTGATCCCCCTACAAACTGTGCCTCAGCAGCAACAGTTAGCGCTAGATGTGCAGAACTCCCTTCTCCTTCAGCAGCAGTTGCAGCTGCAAAAGGTGGAGTCTCAGACAACATCATTCGATCAGGTTCCAATCGGTGCAACTCAGTCATCAAATGAGCACCTTCAACAGAGTCTGTCATCTGCACATGAGCCTCAACAGCAGATATTTGTCCAGCAGTCTGCTTCAGTGCAACCACTTCCTCAGCACGTAGCTCTGCCCACACAAACAGGTATGGAGCAGCAGGCAGTCCCATCACAACTAGGGGAGAAACTTCAGGCTGCACAGTCTCAGCCACAGCAACAAGTTGTGTTATTACAACAGCAGCTGCAGCAGCAACAGCAAACTGCAATTCAAGACCAACAACAAACATATATTCAACAACAACTTGAGGTACAGCAGCAAAAGCTGTTGCTTCAACCACAGCCACAACAACAGCATAGACTTGTCCAAAAGCAGATGATGGATCAGCAACAGCAGCAAGTATTTCTGCCACTCCAGCCGCAACAGGGACAGCAGAGTCAAGCCCTCGTACAGCAGCAAGAAAATGTACTTCAACAGTTGGAGCAACAACAACAAGCTGGGACACAAAAGGAGTCACAGCCGCAGCAAGCTGCAGAGGTGCAAACGCAGAGTCAATGGCAAACAGATCAACAACTGCAACAGCAACTACAGCAAGTGGAACAACACCAGGCCTTATTGCAACAGCATTTGCAACAGCAAGCAATGTTACAACAGCAGCAACAGCTACAGCAGAAGGCTTTGCTACAGCAACAACAACAGGAACAGCAGCAAGCTCACCTCAAGCAACAGTTGGAGCAACAGGTTCTTTTGCAACAACAACTAGAACAACAGCGTCAGCAGCAACTCCTGTTACAAAAACAAGCTGAGAGACAGCAACAGCAGGCTGTGATACAACAACAACAGCAGCAGAGTAAGCTGCAACAACAGCACCAGACTGTTTTCCATCAAATTCAACCAATTGAGAGACATGATGCCATACCAATTCAACAGTGTGCTGAACACCATCTCCAACAGCAGCAGACTGAACTACAATGTTCATGTGTCCCACAATCAAATAGCAGTCAGTTTCCTCTGCATCCTACTCTCACACCGCAAATAATAGAGCAGCAACAGCCTGCAGCAGCAGTCCAGCACAAACAGGCCTTCACTGGTCCGTCCCAACATCAGTCCGCTGGAATTTCTACCAATCCAGAGATGATCCTGCATCAAACTCAAACTGTGTCCCAGGCTCATATACCGACAACCAATCAGGTTGTGCATCTTCTCACTCAGCCATCTCCCCTCATTCAGGCTCAAATTCTCAGCCAGCATGGACAAGGTGAGATTCCTCCCCAGACAGTTAAATGTGTCACCCAGCCCACAGCTCAAGCTGGTCAAATTGCCACAGAGGCCCAGATACCTTCTTCGATGGCTTTGATCCATGGACAGAATCAACCTTCGCATAGTCATCAGATGCCCTCACAAGTCAATCATCCAGGGACCACTACGCCAACACACAGCCAGGTGCCCACTAAACTACTAATTCAGGCACAGTCCAGCCATCCAGTTGTGAGTCAGGTTCCGCTAAAACAAGGACAGGGCCCAACTGTTGACACACAAAACTTAGGGCATCAAATCCAAACAGTTCCTCCAATTCCTAGTCAACAACAACAACCTCAAATATCAGGGATCCAAGCCCAAGCACAGAATCAGAATCCTATCCATGTCCCAATTCAGGCTGCCGCTGGCCTTTTGCTCCCTCAATATGTTGTAGGACCTCAGCCAGTTCTCCAAGCTATGCCATCAGGACAGCAGGATACCACCTTCCTCACACAGCAGCAGCAGAAACAACCACCAGTAATGCAATATCAACAGATGATGGCGTCTCCTGGAGGGTCACCTGGAACTACCGGTATAATGACAACCCCAAGCAGCAGTGCAAACTTCACCACTGGCCAACCAGGAGTCCAACCCCACCAACAATGCAGTGGAAGCACAAGGGACCAGTCCACTATTCAGTCTGTCCCACAGGCAGGGAGTCAGCTCACTGACCAATACCAACAAGCACAGATTTCGCAATTACCTCAACAGCTAACAGCACCATCACAGCAGCACCAGCTGACAACTGTGGCACAGCCCATTCTAACTTTGCAGCAACCACTTCCCCTACAACAGGCTGCAATGCCCCATGTTAATACACATGCTGCTGCACAGATAGGACATAATAATGTGGCCGAACCTCTGAGTCAGCCTACTGATCTGCCTCTTTACAGTCAGGTTGTGACTGGAACACCGCCCTCCCTGCAGTGCCAGGCCAAGAAGGTTCTGCCAGCTAACACACACACGCAAACCACCATCCAGGCCCAAACACACATTCAGACACAAACACATGTTCAAACACAGGCTCACACTCATACACAAACACACGTTGAGGCTCCTATCGCCGAGCAAACCCATTCTGTCCTACCTGCTCATCAAATGCCTCCCAGTCCATCTCATACCTCCTGCCCCCCACCTTCACTACCATCTCTCCCATCACTACCATCTATCCATCCTGCTACTGTCCCTGCTCCAGACCTACCCGCATCCCTGCAAGAGGCCCAGCTAACCTTGCCAGGACTGACTGATTTCATACCCACTACCCAAGCCGCACCTTTCGCTGCTCCACAGTCATTTGACTCTAATGTCCCTGTACTGCCCCAAGCCTCCCTCCAAGACTGTGACCTTTCCCAGCTGGGTATATCTCAGGTACTACAAAATGGAAGACAATTGCATGAATATTAAAGTATTTGCTTCTTTTGTGTGCTTTATTCTAAGTAACGTGTCACTGAATTAAAGTTAACTATTCTATATCTATCCATTGTAAAATGGAATTACTTGTATTGCAGTGCTGCCAGTTTTTCAGTTTTCTTTTGGTGATTTCACAGGATAGCGCACATCTCTTGAGCACTGATCGCCACTCATCATCTGGGTAAGGCAAAAGAAGTCCCAACACCAGCTCAACACATGTAATTCTTAATGACCGTTTGCACGGTTGCCGTAATACTGTATCTGTTTATGTCACAGGTCTGTGCTCGCAAATGGAGAGGAAAAGCCCTTACACAATGGAAAATTGGAGAAATTAAAGACTCAGCGGAGATCATCCTGTCAAAGGCCAGAGAAAGGAGCACACCAGTTTCAACTCAGCATGCTACAGGTAAATTGGTATTTCTCTTATTCTCTTGCTGTTTCGATGATCAGACATTATATTCCATCAAATATTTTGGGCACCTGTATCATCCCCTTTATCTCCCTTGGCTTGTCCTCCACAGGTGTCCAGTAGGGGGGACAATTTGGTGGAATGTCAGCTCGAGACCCATAGTAACAAGATGGTGACATTCAAGTTTGATATAGAGGGGGATGCACCGGAGGACATTGCAGATTATATGGTAGATTCCTCCTATAATCCTACATGTACAGTATGTTCATACTGTTGATACATGTGTAAGTAACTGCTGGTTGCCTTTTGCGTGTAGGTGGAAGAGGACTTTGTTCTTGAGTTGGAGAAAGAAAAATTTGTTGAGGAACTGAGATCCATAGTTTTGAGGGCCCAGGAGATTCTTCAAACACATTCTCAGGTAAATTTTAGATTTAATGTGCATTCCTGCGTGTTTTTACAGACTTATTGTCAATTAAATGTTCTTGATTGTAACTTTTTAATTTGCACCAGACTGGTTCCACTGACCAGATACAAGTGAGCACTCCTGAAAGCTCTTCAAGTGAGTTTGAATGATTGGTTTAGCTGTTGAGAAGTGTGCCAATAAAGAATATGCATATTGAATATTGTTTCTATATCCATATGTGTTTGTAGTGGAATCTGTGCCCCATTCCTCTCCAGTGGGGCGATGGCGATTCTTTATCAACCAGACCATCCGTCACAGAGACTCACAGTCCTCTCAGGGAGCGGTCACACCACCTCCCAGCACAGAGTCAAGATCACTTCAGTCGCCCAAAATTGAGAGAGGTAATAATCCATCCAGACTACACTCAAATTGAAATGCTTAACCTGAGATAATAACACAAATTAATTGAGCATTTCTTTTTGCAGCAGTAGGAAGTGATGGCTCCCAGAGAATGGACACTTTGGCTGGGATCACCTCATCCCCCAGCAACACCCTTTCTGCCACCTATCCCCCTGCTGCCTGTGTGTCGGTCCCTACCTCTAGCTCCCCCTTATTCACAGCAGAGCCTACAACAGACCGCGGTGCTCCTGACAGCGTCTCTGCACCAGCCTTTTCTCATGAAGCGCCTGTCCCAGCATGTGCATCACTTACTCACGAGTCTGTCCTAGCCTCTGTATCTTCAGGTCAAACCCTGCATGGTTCATCCTTCACCAATATATCTGGTGCTACCAACCTGCCCAGCTTGCCTGTGGCCCCTAATTTACTGCCTCAAATAGCCACTGCTGCACTCTCTGATGGCCTTACCTCTGGTAACACCACAGTTGGACATAGTGCACTGGGTGTTCAATCTTCTGTTGTTGCTGCAATATCCCCATCTCCAGGTACACATCCTAGCCTGGAAGTGCAGGAGACACACGTCCCAATAGCCAAATTACCTTCTCAGCAGCAACAACTTCCCTTAACAGTGCAACAGCAGGTCCCAGCAGCTCAGCAGCAACTACAAACAGTACAGCCTGAACAATTACCACACCCTCAACAAGTGCAGGCAGTTGCACAACCGTATCAGCCACCCCAACAACAAATGCAACAAGATCAAAGTCATCAGCCTATACAACAGTATCAACAGCAACAAATCATACAGCACCACATACCAACTCAGCAAAACGAGGTTCAGATATTGCCTCAGCCACAACATACAGGTATATTGCTGCCTCCCCCACAGCAGATAATTCGAACATCTGAGCTTTTACCAACCGCCATAGCCCATTCCCAGCAAGTCCCTGCTCAACAGCAAACTCCACAATTACTTCAGCAGCCTCAAACACAACAGATTTCACAAACTATGCCCCCCCAAGCAACTGCGATTGCTCCACAACCGGTCCAGTGTTTGCCAGTTCACTCACAGCAACAGCAAATGCCACAACAGCAACAAACGCTCTTTTTAGGAGCTGTAGGTTTCATGTCAGATCAAAGCCAATTACAGTCCATGTCAACTGGACAACAATTTCTCCAGCAACAAGTGCCATTAAATCCAAGCCCTTTACCACAACAGTGGATTCAAGAACAAATTCCCATTGAACAGACACATTATCATGGACAACCAATGACAGTGAACCAACCAACAGAGCAGCATCAGGATCCAGTCAAAGCTCTGGACACCACCAAAATGCAGCAGAAGTTTCCACTGCAGAGGCAGCCCTCTCTCCCACAGTCAGAGTCAGAAATTTCCACAGGAGAAACCAGTGTTACGGAGGACTCTAGTAGCCTCTCTGCTCCACTACACCCCTCGTTGGACACATCTTTACCACCTCTCCATTTTGGTGCCCATGAAGCTCCCTTACCGTCTCTGTCACTCACGATGACACCATCTCCTGCTCAGCCTTCCTCAGTGGCTGAATCAGATAGTGAGGGACCCCCAAAAATTGAATTTGTGGATAATCGTATTAAAACTCTTGATGAGAAGCTGAGGAACTTGTTGTACCAAGAGTACAGCAGTGGGACAGTGTCAGGTGGAGCTAGTGGTGTGGCCCCCACCTCAGCATTAGCTGCTTCCGAAACAACCATAGGGGAAGAGTCATCTGAGCCACAGTTACTCCCACCAGTATCTCCCCTACCGGTTCCCTCTTCTTCAGATACCTCCCCCCATTCCTCATCCTCAACCACCTCCTGCACCACATCACGCTCCTCCTCCACCTCTTTGGATCTTGGTAAGGATAGAGGAGATGAGGAGGCCTCTACAGAAATGCACAGCTCTGCGCCACCAGGGCTGGTGGAACATCGGCCTGGTCCAACTATCCCCTGCAGTTCCACTTCCTCAACACCAGCCACACCCCTTCTACCACCCAATCAGCACAGCAGTGCAGGAATCCAGCGCCCAACCGTGCCAGCAGAGCCAACCATTCTTGTGAGTGAATATATAGATATTGTCCATTTGATACTAGACATTCATATTGTTGGAAATCATTAATTTTGCCTTGTCTTAGTTAATCTCTCTGAGCTCTATGTCAACTAAATGTATATAATTTGCAAATTTGAGAACATTATGTAACAACTCTTAATTGTTTTAGGCTGCTCCCATACACTCTGACATGAGCACCACTGGAGACGCACCGTGGCCCTCAAATCATCAGCCGATCCCCCTCCAGCACGGACAACAGCAGCACAATGCAGGAGGTGTATATTTTGGCCTAAACCTGACATGTCCTAGTATCAGAAATCCTGTTAGCAAGAAATCCTGGACTCGAAAAATCAAAAACTGGGCGTGCAAACTGCGCCACTCCGCCAGCTTGTTCAAGAAGCCCAGAGTCCAGCAAGGTAGCGTCCTTTAAGTAAGCGATCAAGGGAGAGAGAGAGAGAGAGAGAGAGCGAAAGAGAGAGCGAAAGAGAGAGAGAATGGATTGCAAGGGCATGTGCCTACACTGTTTCTAGTATTAGTGTTATTACAGACAAATGACAGAATTAAGTATTCTAGATTAAAAGTCATGATTCGTATTTATGGATAAATGATAATAATTCTACTTATTGTGATCATCACATACGTCATTGTTTTTTTCACAAGTGACTTCTTTGAATTTGCTTTACTAAATTGTTTTGAAAATCTTTCTTTTTGCATGGGTGACTCACCTAAAGGAGCAAGCAGTGGACAGTAGTGAAGGGTGGGAGGTTGGCAAAGTGTAAAAGTATGATGGCTGTCTTGATGCATGTCACCTCACTTCCACCTGTTGACCCAGGGTAGACGGCCCACACAAGTCTCAGTTAAGCTTTATATAAAGGATAAGATCATGTGCTCTGCAGTCAGTCAAAAGTATCAATCTATGTTATTGCTCAGGTGATACGATTTTTCCTTACTGAGAGACTGTACTGTGCTGCTAATGCTATGCCTCAAATCTAACTTTCCACCACACATTTGCAACAGTATTGAGAGATCTTTCAGTTAAATTTTCGATCTCTTTGTCTCTCAGTTTGAATGATTTCTTATTTCTGAATTCTTAACATCACTTTCAAATGAATATGCGTTCATGGTATGTACAGTTGCAGGACTGTAGAGTCTATAAACCCATAAGCATGTCAATTGTCTCCAAAATGTTCTCAATAGTGCATCACTGTAGTGTGAGTAGCACCTAATAACACTTGTTCACGCTGAAATCAGAAATTATGCAGTGAATACATACATACCCTTTGAGAGCATATTATTTTCACAAATCAGACACATGAGCTTTATTGCAGTCTGACCTAAGTGCAGGATACTATTGTGATTTTGGGCTTTATTGCCTTAAAATGAGAGAAGCAGTGCTGAGTCAGTGAGAATGAGTGTGGATGTGTGGGAGGGTGGGGGTACAGTGACGTGAGCGTTGAATTGTTTTTCTTTATTTCACTTTTATTTAACAATAGACTTCAATTTTGAGGTTGAAACAACTAGTATTTACCACCCTCCCCACATCCTTATAACACTTATGTAAGTACAGTATGTATCTGACAAACAATAATTTTTTAAATATGCCTATTGTTACTTTTGAAGTCAGAGCATGCTCTTATTCCATTCATACTTTCCAGATATCAGCATCTATGCCATTATTATGGTGATGATGTATGACATTGTTGGTGATTTCTAACTATGTTTTTTGTTGTCTGCCTCATTTCTGTCCATGTGCATCCATGCGTCCCGCTATCTATGTACACTTTTTCTTGTCCATACACTTCTTTGTCTTTATATCCTTGTCCCTTTGTTCTTGCCCCCTGGTCCATGTGTCCTGCTTTTCATCCACATTTCTTCATCAGATGACCATTCTAGCAGTCAGACTGTGAGAGCGGAGGAGGTTGTTTCCCCAAATCTACCTCAGTCACGCAAAGGACGTTTTCAGGTGGGATCCGTGGCACTCTCCAACTGTGGACATTCAACACAATCGGACGTAATAAGCTGTCTATGGCCTCTATCCTCTCTTCCATTAGGTGACGCCAGTGCTCCTTTCCTCTCCATCAAAAGAGGATCCGTCAGGCCACAGTAGCAGCCACAGAAAAGTTGGACGCTTCTCTATAACCAGGGCTGAAGCAAAGAATGAGGACAGACTGACTGACAGCTCCCCTGTGTCCCCTGATTTGGAGAGGGAGAGGAGGAGGTCAAAGCTTAAAGATGGGGAGAAGAAAAAAAGGGGGGAAGACGAAGAGGGCAAAAGGACCCCAGCACTGGCACACTCCTCCCGCAGTCATGGACACAGCCACTCACCCCTGGGCAGCAGTGATGATGACGAGAGTGAGCTGGATGACGAACTGAAAAAAGAACTGCAAAAGCTCAGAGAAAAGTGAGGGAGAAGAGGTCAAACACTATAAATTTTCAATGATCTGTCAGAGGGGTCATTTATTTCATTCCCTCCTCCTCATCCACAGGCACATCAAAGAGGTGGTTTCCCTTCAGGCCCAGCAGAACCGAGAGCTTCAAGAACTGTGCAAACAGCTCCGCTCACTCAAAGACCAGAGGCAGAGTCTCCCGGTACCTCTGTCTCGTACGCCTCCACTGTCCTCGGCACCTCCTGCTCTGTCTCCTCGCAGGCCGAGGTCAGCTAAGACGAAGCTGCGGCCCAGGCCTCATTCACACATGGATAACAATGGGATACTGCATCCTGGTAAGACTTAGTGTCATGTCATACATGTATATATACTGTATATATATTAAAGGAGAGCAGATACAAGAGATTATGTGTATGTGTGTGTGTGTGTGTGTTTGTGTATACAATCTCTTGTATCTACTCTCCTGTAACTGTTTCCCAATGACTGTCCTGTAGGGATTGAACAGTCAAGTAGTTTCTCAGGTAGTGAACAGAGTAGGCTACCCCCTTACTGCAACACAGAGACCTACACTTCACATAGAGGAGGTATGATTCCTCGGTGAACACTATGGAACAATTCATGCAGTCATTCAGTCAAATGACATGCTGTGATTTCTCTGCAGATCAGAGTCCTCTGAGGAAAAGCACATTCACAGATGAATTGCACAAGTTGGTTGATAATTGGACAAAAGAGACAGGCCCTGCACCCCCTAAGCCCTCACTAAATCAGATCAAGCAGATTCAGCAAGTTCAGGAGTTAGGCGGTTGGAGCCAACAAAGTGAGGTAGGACTAAATGAGCCTGAACGACACCATTCCACTCACATTACAAGTCAATCAAAATCTTAAGGTTAATACCGTAGACATGGCTAGATGATATTTTATGAGTGCGATTGCTTTCAAATGCAGGTGATCACACCGCGATGGTTTCCATCGTTGACTCTTAACTCGCAGGCCTCATCAACCCCACCCAGCCTGTCTGCAGCAGCCCCTTCTCAATTTCAAGGGGGAGGAAGCCTGGGCCCCGTGCATTCTCCTGGACCTCCTCAACAGACACACATGGCTCAAGCACCACAGATGCAGCAGAGTTTACACCTCCATCAGTCGCTCCCACTCCAGCAGATGACCTATCAGTCCCCAATGCGCCAGCAGATACCACAGCCCCGAATGCAAACAGCCATGATGTCGCAATCACATCCACAGACGCAACCTGTTTCCCAGCTGCCCATTTCAACACCTCACAACCAACCACTGCTGCCTTCCCAGATGCCCACATCTCCAGTTTGCGGCGGCGGGTCACAGCCACCCAGCAGTAGAAGCAACACTGTGCCTAGTGATAGTGGTGCTGCACCTGGCGGCACATTTTGTTCTTGCTCCTCATCCTCTTCCACATGCTCTTCCTCTTGTTCTACTGCTGCTCTACCTAATAGTGCCAAAATTCACCCAACACCACCCACCTCTTCCCTCCCCCTGGGACAGAAGTAGAACCCAAGGTGATGTCAGAGGTTAATACTGGCAATGATCCCAGTGCAACATGTAAAGCAAATATGCGTGGCATGTCTGTTGTGTGTGTGCTTTAAAAAGGTCTACCTGTCAGGATAATGATTTATGTATATATCTGGGTCTGGTGGTCAGAGGATGTAAGTGAAAGTAGATTTGTGTGTGTACAGATGGGGTAACATGGAGTGCATCAGCTGGGTTGTGTAACTTCTGGTATGTTTTGGTGGCGAGATGTATAAATTCCTCATTGTATGAGTGCACACGGTGTGTGAGTGTGTTTGTAGATTTTCTATACTGTTGTAGTCCATCGCCCACATCTGTGACACAGCATTCATTTTACTTTTTTTCCCCATCCAACTCAGTTGGATTTGAAGTTTTCTTTACGAGAGAGAGGAAATGTGTGACGAGATGACATACAACATTTGTTCCTTCAGTGTTTGTCATCATTAACAGTGAAAGGACCATAAATTTTAAAGTGCAATTAGTACAAGTCATCTAAATTGATTACGTATTGTAAAGTTAAGAAATTGTCTACAAGGCAGAAAATATTTTCGTAAAAGCACACAGATAAGAACACAGCCAGAGGCCTCCAGCACATGATGTCTCAGAGGGCCATAACCAGTTGTAAACCATTGCATGTTACTCCTAAAAGCATGGCGTTGTCTGGTTGCCATAGCTATCACACAGGCTTTTATGCCGTGCAGTGCACTGAAACAACATGTGCTTTGTGTTATTTTTTGAGAAATGAGAGGCGGGCGGGCATACATGACACCAAATTTGGATGGATTTGTTTTTGTATTAGAAATTAGGGCGTGGACACATGTTTACAAAACCTTTCCCTCAATCACCTGACAACTGCATGACTTCATGTCTTAGTGAGTTCACACTCACACCTTGTGCTATTTGCACCACTCATATTATTCACTCCAGAGTAATTTGGCTTTTTGTTTTAACTACTGTCGTCTGAGACTTCTTTTTTCTTTCAGATCACCTATTCAATTTTTTCCAATGTATCATACTGAAGAGTGGGAGGAAAAACTGCCAAGTTAATAAGCAGCGACAGGAATAGACAGATTCTTTGTTTATTGCCTTCTTTCTCTTCAGATGTATTCATTGCACAATGCAACAAACATTTGTGGAGCAACAGCATAGCATAATTTGTCCAATCTGTGTATTTCTCTGAAAGCTGCCTCTTCAACCAGAAATGACAGTGTACAATACCAAAAAGTTGTATTCTCTGTGAATGAATTTGACATTTTATTTATCAGGATGAAAGGTAAAGCTCATCAGTTTTTAGGTATTTGGTCTCGATAATTGTTAATCAATCTGTAAAAACCTAAATTGAGCGGAAAATATGCTTTGTGCACTTTTGGGGACATTGAAAATTTTATCTTTGGTAGCTAACTATTGCAGAGTTACATATATCAACAGTTGGGTTTTTATGAAGTTATCAGCACAAGCAGTCATGCATCAATGAGCAATCACTAATATTGTTTTTGCATAATTATTAGCCTGAGAGCATAGAATTTTCATGACAACTTAAAATAGTGAGATTGTGTGCCACAGCAAATGTGAGTCGAAGTCATTTAATACATGAATTGATTCAGCGGAATACTTTCTGCTCCATGGTTGTTCTGACACTTGAAGCTCACAATTTAGAATATAACACGTTTTCTGAATTTGTTGCTTTCAGTTCATTTTTGTGATTTTTTATTTTTTTATTTTTTGGTGCAGGTGAGATACTGTAGTGTCATGTTAGCTACTAACATGTCGAGCCACATGCAGCAGCTTGATGATCATGATTCATGACAAGACATGAATCATGATGATGAGCTGGCTTTGTCCTCCTAAGTGTCACCAAAATGTTATTGGAAAGATATTTTTGTATTTTGAAATGGGATTTGAGAATTGCAAAAAAAGTGTTCTCATGATTTGAAACCAGAGGTTACTTAAAACTAGGTAAAAAGGCATCCACCTATGTTGACATAGCATTTCCTGGCTTTGATATACCTCTGAGAGTCCCGGCAGGCCATGGTTATTTTACACCTCTATTCAAAGACGTTTTGGTCTGTCGTGAAAAATTAGAATTTTTATCCATTATGCCCAAGATATCATTTTATGATATAAACCTTTGTCAAGATGTTGGTAGAATTCCACGAATAGCAAGCAAACGTGGAGAGTCCCAACCAGGCACGATGGAAGACCAAGATTTTCACCACTTTGGAACGAAAACCTATGAATGCTATGTTGCTGACGAATTTGCCTCTGTAAATTGTTACTAATTCAGCTGTTGATTTATTTATGTTTTGTAACTAATGAAAATAAATGATGAAATCAAATATGTCTGTGTCACTATACAAATACTGACTGTAATCCACGAACATAACAAGAGGATAACATTTTCAGACAATTTGGAATCCCAATTTCAAATTTGTTGAGGCAGTAGTGAGATGCCCCACAAAAGTGACAGCTCTTTGTGACTGCAAGGTCGTGACCCATCATAATAAATGCCTCTATATTAGTGCTTCGTTTTGAGTTGCACAAATAAGCATAACTATGAACGCCTTTGTTGAACCTGGGATCAGCCAAATTTCAAAATCCTTTCCAATCCAGGCCAACTGAAAGACTCGCTTTTAATCTGCTCAAAACGAAAATCGATGAAGCTCCAGGAAATTGTGATGTAGTGACTCATTATGCATCAACTCTGGTGTTTTACACTGAAAACACCAATGTGGTGGTTTTTACAACCTCTTAAACCCTTTTTCATTTACCTCGGATTCAGTTGAGAGGTTTTCAGTGGAGGCCCCAGTTTTACGCTTGACATCTAATTAGTTTAATAGAGCTCCATCCCATATGCTTTAATTTTAAAAGCCCGAATAAATGTAAATTCTCGTGTTTTCTGCAAGGTAACCTTTTTTTCGGTGTGTATGTTTACTGTTTGTTGTTTGTCTGTTTTTTACTTCAAAACCTATGGAGTTAGTGTAGGTTGAAAAATCATTCAATCGCCATAACTTTATTGTTCTTCGGAAGCAGACAGTCGACGACGCTGTTGCCTTTGAAATGGCGCTTGTTCGCTTACTTACGCCGTTATTTGTACTCAGTGTGCTGGTGTAGGTCTCATCTAGCTGTGTATTTCCTTCCTGTTGCAATAGCTGAGCTTTGTCTAAAGGTTCGATCATTACGTAGCTATTAAACAAGTATGTGGTAAATCTGATTGTTTATAATTGACTCTGCTGACAGAGGCCGCAGTTACACTAGGAGTCGCGTAGGGATTACAACCGCTCTCCAATGTGTGGCCTCCCGCAGCCAAATTCGGGTGAGTTACCTAGTGTGATTTGTTGACGTTGCGCGTTAAGTCGTCTACTTCATATTATTAGTTGACCAATTTTAAGCGAAATTTATTTTTGTTCGTGTCTAGAAGGTAGGGCACGATTTGCAGCGTGTTTTTGCTGTATGTTTGTAGCATATCACTAACTGTTAGCTGTACAGCTAACTTCGTTGTTGGCTAGCACGGCTAATGCTATCGTGCTTGCTAGTCAGCGACCAACTAACAACATTCCAGTTAAGCCGTCTGCACAAACAATCCAGGATAACGGCCATTACACTACACAAACGAATGTTTAAGTAAAAATTAAATTTGATATCAGTGTTTACTAACGCCAACATTCGCCGTCATCTGGTCTGCGTTGGTTAAATGTTGAGATAACGTTTCTGCTGTGTAGCTTGAACGGAGCGTAATTCGGCTTCAAATTATATCAGAAATGCTTGTTGCGCGACCTTTTGAATTAACAACAATCACGTCGTAATGGCTGCATAACGGCATTAAAAGTGCCCAGGGAGAACCGAGATAATATCAGTACATGTTGTGATTTTAAAGCCACTGTGTTTTTTGCTCCATTTCAACAGGTTTCCTCAGACATTCTGTTGGCTATGTACATCATTGATAGAAGTCTTGAAGTGGAGTATAGCATTGCACCTCTGCTGGCAATTCAGTGGTTCAAGAAGTGCCTCCAGTTCTGAATGTGATCGTCTCTACAACTCAATTCTTCTCAAACTAAATTATTCACCTTACAAGCATAGGATGGCCTCTGTACCTGTGTACTGCTTGTGTCGCCTGCCATATGATGTGACTCGATTCATGATTGAGTGCGACATATGTCAAGATTGGTTTCATGGAAGGTAGGTTGGTAATGAAATATTCTGTATGGATATATTTATTGTGTGGTTATGTTTATTGCGGTACTGATTTAGCTGTAATGATGTAGTTTGTGAACTCTGTTTATGCAGTTGTCGTGTGGAATGTCTCATATTCTTATTTATTTTTCTGCAGTTGTGTGGGAGTAGAAGAGGACAAAGCTGCTGAGATTGACCTCTACCACTGCCCCAATTGTCAAGTAACCCATGGCCCATCTGTCAGTAAGTCGACATGTATTTATAACTAGTATGATCTCTTACCATTATTCATTTATTGTTCTTGAATTCTTGTTCTTATCTACAGATCTGACACTGTACATCCTTGTTTACCATCTCTCTTCTCTCAGTGCGCAAACGCCGTGGAGGAAGTAAGCAGATAGATGGTGGTTCTGCCGGAGCAAGAGATCCAGGCCGGCCTGTAAAAACAGGCAGTTCGCAGTTTGTTAGGGAGTTGCGAAGTCGCACCTTTCCCAGGTAAATCTGTATTGTCCATCCATTATTTAGACCAGAGTTTCTTAACCGGTGTGCATACTAGTGTTTAATGTACATGTACTGGAGATAAAACCCAAGGTCATTCCTTCAATGTATACCAGCATCATGTCCTCAGCTTTTTAAAAGAAATTCTAAATCTTTATTTCTTTGACAGTGCGGATGAAGTTCTTCTGAAACCATCTGGGGCACAACTGACAGTTGAGTTTCTGGAGGAACATTCCTTCAGTGTTCCTGTCATGGTCCTGCGGCGGGATGGCCTTGGCATGACCCTACCGCCAGCCTCATTCAGTGTCACAGATGTGGAGCACTATATTGGTAAGAACAGGAAATGACCGTGTACATGAAGGTCTCATCCTTAAAAGTCTAGTTTTACTTTGTCCTTGGATAGTGTGTTATTCATGCCTATTAACCACATCATCTCTTCACTTGCAGGTCCAGATAAACAGATTGATGTGATTGACGTGTCACGACAGTGTGATCTTAAGATGCGCTTAGGAGACTTTGTGGAATATTATAACAGTCCCAACAGAGAGAGGGTGCTGAATGTTATAAGCCTGGAGTTCTCTGAGACCAGGTAAAAAAAAGGACATTGACCACATTGGTGTCCAACAACAAAAAAGTAGTTTCCAAATGCATTCAACCTGCCTCTTACTAAGGCACTAGGTCCCCTTAATGCCCTTGAGGTGCATTAATAAGCACCCCATATAATTTGTTATGATAATCTTTCAATAATGATCATGAGTATAATGCATTGTGCAGGGAAAAATGTGTTGTTAAAACTAAGTTGTTGTTTGTTTGTTTTTTTCAAATGTGATTTTAGGCTTTCAAATTTGGTGGAAACACCAAAAATAGTGCGGAAGCTGTCATGGGTGGAAAACCTCTGGCCAGAGGAGTCTGTCTTTGAGCGTCCCAATGTGCAAAAGTACTGCCTGATGGGAGTGAAAGACAGTTACACAGACTTCCACATTGACTTTGGAGGCACCTCTGTGTGGTACCATGTGTTGAGGGTGAGGGAAAGAAGAGATGATTGCCTGACCTTATTCTCATAAATACTATCCGTTGTTATGAGACCTGACGCTGTCTGTTTGGCATTTTTAGGGTGAGAAAATCTTCTACTTAATTTCGCCAACGCCGGCCAATCTGGCACTTTTTGAACGGTGGAGCTCCTCATCTAACCAGAATGAGATGTTTTTTGGAGACCAGGTTGATATGTGCTACAAATGCTCAGTTAAACAGGGAAACACCCTGTTCATACCTACAGGTAAGTCATAGTGTTGGTCAGTAGGAGGGCGAAAGTGCAGACATCGGATTGTACAACTAAAAGTAAAAATAATGTATGTTACTTGCAGGATGGATCCATGCTGTGTTGACTCCAGTGGACTGCCTGGCCTTTGGGGGAAACTTCCTTCACAGCCTAAACATTGACATGCAGCTCAAGTGAGTTATCTTGGGTGCTTTTCCACTGAACTGAATGTTTTCTTATCTCTAATTTGCTCACATCATCACATAGGTCATATTCTTGGAGCATGCATCCTGTATCACCGGTTCTCTCCTATGCTGCATTGTCATTTTCTTCAGAGCATATGAAATAGAGAAGAGGCTGAGCACAGCTGACTTATTCAAATTTCCCAATTTTGAGACTGTGTGTTGGTATGTTGGGAAGCATCTTTTGGACACATTCAGAGGTACAGCACTTGAAATGCAAATGAAATTGGAATTTCCTTATTTTCATTCATTTGTTTTCTACAAATCTTACTTTACACTGAAATCCATAGGTTTTTTTCTGCTCCACTATTCTGTTTTGCAGGATTGAGAGAGAACCGTCGGCACCCAGCCACCTACCTGGTACATGGAGCGAAAGCTTTGAACAATGCCTTCCGCAGCTGGACCCGGAAAGAGGTTTGATTGGACACTTTGGCTAGCTTCTCACAATCTTGCTCCTTTTTGCAGCTGTCTTTACAAACAACATTTTCAACGATTCCACAAATTGCCAAAAATGGCAATAGTGAGAATACCTTACACATACTGGATTCTAATCTTATCCTAAGTTAAAAGCAGTCACTTAATATCAATCCATATATGAAAACTGAGGAGGCCTGAGGAAGTGATAGTGGGTTGATGGATTTCACTGCCAGAGAAAGAAGCTTTGTTAGGATCCTGGTCTGCTGGTTCCTGGTTTGAGGGTCCTGCATCTTTTCTTGGTGGGAAAAGGGGAGAACAGGGGGCGTCCATGGTGTGTGTGGTCAGAAACTATGTTCCTGGTTCCCCTTTGGAGGTGGCTTGAGTAAATGTCTGTTGCAGGTGAGGGTGGTGCCAATGATTTCTCAGCTGCTCATGCCACCCGCTGCAGGTTCTTCCTGTCTTGAAATGATATAAACATTTCTGGTGCACCATAATTTGATCAAATATTTTTGTTCAGATTTTTGAAAATTGACTTACATTTGCAGTTTTACAAATCTAATACTTTGTGTTCATGTCTATGCTAAGGCATTAGCGGAACATGAGGTGGAAATTCCAGAAACTATTAACACCCAAACACTTGTGAAAGACCTGGCCAAGGAGATTCGTCTGGTTGAGGTAAATTCAATCATTTTCAATTCATACATGTTCTTTGAATTTGACTGAATAATTTCCCTGTCTGTTTAGGGATTTCAATGATATTTCCTGTCTTCATAGGACATTTTTCAGCAGAATATTGTTCGGTCTGGAGTTCAGTTCCCTGGGTCACCACTCACCAAAGCTCCGCTCACTCCCTCCCAGAGCTCTGGGCGCCCCCCTGGAAAAAAGAAAGGTCCCAAACCAATAGCGGGTGTAGGGACCACAGTTAGCAGAAAGAAAGGCCAGAAGGGCTTACTCAAGGCAGAGGCAGGGGAACTTGATCTCCTTGAGATACACACAAAACATACACTTAAGAAGTTTCAACCTGGTAAATCAAAGAACAAGAGCAAGGTAATAGGTCTGCAACGACTACAGGAATTTATATTCAGCAGTTCATGTGTGCGCTGCATTATTTCCATGTCTCTTCAGCTTGAACTGCCTCTAGAAGAATTAGAAGGGAAGCTAAATAAAAGCAAGTTGAAGCTGGTCCTGACCAATGGGAAAATACAAGGGTATGGCATGAAGAAGAGCAGAAATGGTTAATCCAGTTATTGTGTAATTTTCAAAGATTGACACTAGTGATTAATTTATACCTTTACTTCCAGGAAGAAAGCCAGTCACCCAGGAAGTAGTAATGGTGCAAGGAGTACAGGAGACTACAAACACCTGGCTATGGAGGGATCCAGTCTGTCCGATCTCGAGTCTGAGGATGAGTTACAGATTGATGAGACCCCCCCTCCACGACGTAAATCTGCTGGCCCTGGCAAGAAAAAGAAACTCAGTGGTGAGAAGTACACTTGCTACAACAATGTTATGTGAGCTTGATACAATTTAGAACCACAGTCTTCTTTCAGTAGCATAGCCGACACAACATTTTGCAACTTAAGCGTAACAGGCAAAATGTGTGTTCAGGCCTCCCTAGGAAGCTGCCAAGAGCAAAGCCGTGCTCTGATCCCAACCGTGTTCGGGAACCAGGGGAAGTGGACTTTGACATTGAGGTGAGATGATTGCTGCATTTGTTCTGGGTTAGGTGAAACGAATTCTGGTGTACTCTGTACTGTATCTGGTGTCTAAAATTGTGCTTATCCACCATCTTGCGTTGTAGATATTGCCCGTAACACTTCTTTGACGCATGTTTCTTCATGTCTCCTTAGGAGGATTACACCACAGATGAAGAAGCGCTGGCTGTGCATGGAGTGAAGGGCGGAGCAGGTGGTATACTGGATCTGCTTAAAGCTAGCAAACAGGTTGCAGGCTTGGATTCTGGTGCACTCAGGTTAGATGTCATGCTTGGCCGTTTATTCAGGACACAGATTAACAGATGATAAGAACCTGTCATAGTAAGAAACTGTAACTGCCCCCACCTTGGGGTTTTGCTCAAGGATTATTGTATATGTATAGTGATGAGAATGATCATCTTTTCCCTCAGCGAGGAAGCCCCAGCCTCTCCCAGTACTCGTGATGCCATCCAAGGTATGCTCTCAATGGCCAACCCTCCTTCATCATCTTCGTCTTCGTCTTCGTCCTCCCCCCTGTCGATCTCTGGAGGCCTGACAGAGGGCTTAGGAGTTGTCAAGGAAAAGGGGGGCAGGACTGTGTGGGTGACAGGAGGGGCAAAGAAAACGGGGAGCTCTGAAAAGAAACCTATCATCCAGCGTCCAGGAAAGCGACCAATCAAACGTCCAGCTCGTCACCTTAGTGACGAAGAGAGCCCCGATGAACAAGAAACTCTTGGCACCTGTTTTAAAGATTCAGACTATGGTGAGCTGCACACAATGACACCGACACCCTCACTGATGAATAATCATTGATCAATCAATATAATCTTTTTAGTCTACCCTTCCCTGGAGTCTGATGAGGAGGACCATGCAAGCAAAACTAAGATGAAGCGGAAAAAGAACTGGGATGACACACCTTGGAGCCCGAAAGGTACCCAGTATGATCTTGCAAAAGAACACCACACTATCTGTGATCTGATGCCTTATGTGACTGACTTCTGGGGCTGTGTCTGTAGCGCGAGTGATGCCCACACTTCCAAAACAGGATCGCCCTGCAAGGGAAGGGGCCAGGGTAGCATCTGTAGAAACTGGCCTAGCAGCAGCTGCTGCCAAATTGGCACAGCAAGTAAGTAAAGAAATACACCTTGGTGATTGAAATAAATAACAAACCCTGTACTGAATGAAAGTATTGATAAATGAAATATTTTATGTAGGAACAGCAGAAACCTGCCAAAAGGAAATACACCAAGAAGCAGCGCCCTGCTGCTCCAGTCACCACTCCACCCCCAGTGCAGGCTGAGCCTCCTCCACCTTCTCCTCCACCTGCACCAGAGTCTGCCGCTGACTTCAGCCCTGACCGGAGAATGGAATACTACTCAGCCAGTCTGATGGACCATGAATATACAGCTGGACCAGGACCTTTTGGTCCTGGGGGTCCCAGAGGGAGTGGTGCCATGGCTCCTGGTGTATTCCTCACTTCTCGACGGCCTTCCCTCTCACCCCAGAACAGCAGCTCTCACTCCCAATCTGGTGCATCTCCTGGAGCGTTAACCAGTCAGGGCAGCACAGGAATTGGTCAAGGTAAACAAATGAAAACATTTATGGCATGATTCATTAATGTGTGAAATCTTTTCTTATTTTGGTTTTGCATTTATTCTCCTGTTTTGTATTATTCAGGGAAACGTCCAAAGAAAGGACTTGCAACTGCAAAACAGAGACTTGGAAAAATTTTGAAAATTCATCGCAATGGCAAACTCCTCTTATGAGACTTGTTGGACCGACACACTTGGACGGAGACTTGGAAATTGGGAAATTTGAAAAAGGGATTTGCTTTAAAGAACTTGTTAGAGGTAAAATCAGCAATGACACTCCACCAAGTTGTGCAATCATTCAATCTGATACTCCACATATACGATTTGACATTGGCCGCTCTCCTCAGTTCATCCCTAAATTTGATATCTAATTTGACACAACATAAGAACGTGTATTTGCATTACCATCTAACTTTGACACAGTTCTGAAATTTGAAAATGAAGATGACCAATTTATTTTGCAGGCTTAACCAGCTAGTCCAAGACCAAGCTAATTTGAAATTTCATTCTCATCTCCAGGGGGAAGTAAATAAAAACAGTTTTTAGTCATATTTTATGTGTAAAACATTGTACAAAGTTGTTTTGTAGTTTTTCACCTCCTCAAGAAGACTATTTCTTTACATTATGATTCCAGGTCAACATCAGTCTACGCAGAATAAATAGTTTTACAAATATCATTGAAATGCTTATGGAACATGCATATTTGTACTGCATGAAGTGATCAACATCAACAAATTTGTCATTAACATTTGCATAATTGGCTTTCTGTCATGCTGATCGACATGCTTAAAGAACGCAAAAAGTGATGTTTACTTTCTATTTATACAGATTGTATTTATTTAGCAAAGAAAATTTTGCTGTCTGGGTTTTCTATTGATACATTTTCACCAGATCATATTTGGATATTTTGCTCTGTCAAATTTTTACCAGCTTCGTAAAACTTGTATAAAAACCCTTCTCCACAGCATTGTTAGGTCTTTTTGTTGTTTGTTTTTCCTCTTCTTTTACAGTTTCAGCAGATGTTTGTAAATAGAATGTAATATTTGATATTTATATAGCTACATGAGGAAAGTAGCAAAATATTGGGACTAGTGTTGGGCACATTACATTTTGTCTCCCAGCTTTAAACATTCTTTGGACAGATATAGAGTTTTACTTTCTTCCCAGTGAATGTTTGTAATGATAACATGTTAGCAGAAATGTCTCAAGCTAGTGCGACAATTTTAGGATGGAGCAAGGAATGGTTTGATTTGTAAATATATGTTGTAATTTAATTTCTTTTATAGTTAAATAAACTTTCTTAACATGTACATGAGACATTGCTGTATTTGGAAAAATATATGAAATAGTTTTTTTTTATATTTGTACACAGTAATTGTCAAGCTTAATTTGTTATGTCTTGTCAGCGTAATACCTGAGATGTTCTGGAAATTAATTGCTCTTGTTTAATGTTATCTTTTTAGTTGTATATTATTGTTGCTATTTTCTGTCGTACCGTATGTTCAACGTAATGTGTTTAAATACAACCCGATGACGATACCCCGTACAACAACTTTTGAAAGATTTGATGGTAGTCTCCAAACCACATAAAAGTGTCATTTATATGATTTTTTTTAAAAAATGTGCTTCATTATGATGGAACCTCCATTGAAGATGGCCTATGATTTTAGTTGTTGTGGGAGAAATGGATTGACTTAAGACATTTGCATTTCTCTTTGCTTCACCTGCGAGATCTCTTTGCAATAGATAAACATAGATTGGTCTTAATTTCTTCATACCATACACTAGATGATTATTTGTAATAAAAAAAAAGTGGCGGACAGTTTATTCTCAGGGTTTCCCTTCTTGTTTTATCTTTTATTGTAGTGTCAATCACTCACTTAACCCTTCCCTCGCCGTCCCCGTTGCTTAATGCCACGCTTTTGCCCGTCTTAAAATCTGCATTAAAATACAGATGTAATGCAATAACGCTCCTTTCTTTTCGTGACTATTAACGCATATATATTGTAAGTAGTTGAGGTTCATATTTATCTTCTATTGTATCGAACAAGATTGTGATAGTAGATTGTTTTTTCCCCTTTGGGATGACACCTCACGAAGGCAGCGACCGAAGTATCGTTTTCTTGACTATTACATGGGAGTGCCCTGAGGAAGACGCAGCGGTACAGTAGTCTCGCGAGATGTAAACTGCCTGTCGCTAGTGCAAGATGGAGAAGTGGATGTAACACGCACTCGGGGTAAGCAAAGAGACTCACTCCGTACCGTCAGCCAGGGCTCCAACTGACGTATGGAATATACCTTAAGGGTTTCACAACCACATCCGGAGATATACAGCCGTAGATGGTACTGGAGGCTTCCAACCGAGTGTCTTTTGTGTCAAAGTAAGGATCGTTGATATAAACCGCCATTTTTAATTTAGCCATGATCCCACTGATAGAATGAGCATTGTGCGGCGGCTATCTTAGCTAGCAGCTAGTTAGCTGCTGCTAACCTCGCAAACAAGCCATACACATGACAAACACACATACATGTCCGCTGTGTGCGCAAGCGCGCGCGTATGTGTGGGGCCGGGGGGGTATGTTGGTTCATGTGTGTACAGCAAGGCAAAAAAAGCGGTGTGCTCGGAATGGTCCTGCTAGCTGTGAGGCAATGGACCGGTGAGAGTTCAGAATAAGTACGAGATTGCTGTCGAGACTTTTCCTATCTGTAAACAACAGCCGTCAAAAGTGTAATCGAGGCCCGTTTAACAACGGGTAACGTTTGGAAAAGTGATCGTAAACGAGCTAACGTCACCCAACTTTGCTAGCGGTAAGCCTTCACGCTGACTTGACGCTAGCTACGTAGCTACATGCTACAATATTGTTGGCGAACAATGTTAAGCGATTTTCTTGCGCACGATGCTGTGTCTAACATTCTACATAGTAAGTAGAATTCAGTCTATCACTGAGACAAGCTATTTCTCATAATTTTACTGTGATATGTTGGTAAAGATCTGCAACAGTTAAAATTGTACCTCTTGGTGGCCCGTGAAAAATCTCAGACCGCTTAAAAATGCTTTTTCATGCCGTTTTACTCGGATGAAGACTAGACGTTGATGTGATTGGAGTTCATGTTTCGTGAGTTTTGAAGAGCACGTATTAAGAAATGGGTTTTAAGACATCTTTAATAGATATAAACGTATTATTTATCTGCCTCTGAAACTGTCAGACGTTGGTTTTCAATCCTCCTGATGATAGGCGAGGGATTTGTTGCTGAATGTGACCTCCTCTCGTGAGTGTGTAAAAATCTAGTCTATGATCGGTATTCTAATAGATTCTTCAGGAAACTATGAATCCCAAAACATTTGATGTTGAAGCTCTTAAACTGAAAATGGATCTGTAAGAAAATGAAAATAAAATAGATGTGTTGCTCTCAGAGCTTCTTTCCTAAATAATGCATGCTGTATTAAATGAAGCAATCTTATCTCTGTAGTCAAGAGGAGTTGTGCATCCAGACTGTGCAATTCCAGTCCCATAGTCCCTAAGATTGCATTTACTCAGTCAGACTCTTGCAAGTATTGCAGCCGCGTAGAATAAGTAGGTAAAACTTAATATTGGTGCGTTCAAAGAGGGTGGTGAGCTTGCCTTACCAGTGTGTCCCATTTTAAAATGGGTGCATGTGTGCCACAGGTGACAATTGATGGGTGTACAGGTGCTAAGAACCCAAAATTGCAAAGGTGTATGACATAGGTGCCTTAATACATGAAGAGGGAGCAGAAAGGTCAGTGCTGTTTGAACAGTGGTTCCTAACTTATCAATCATGGGTAACTTCCACAGTTTTTCTTGCCTCTTCAATTTTGTACGCCCTAGCCATCAGAGGATTTTGTTTTTTGATTCCATCTCTAATTTTCTTCAAATATTTATTTTTTCAGATCATTGAGGTGACTGCGTAACTATCCGAAGAGAATGGTGTTACTATTTTACAGAAGCAGTTTCTGGTATGTACTGTTAATTGTTGTTAAGTTAACACTAAAAGGTTTACTCATATACAATGAAGTAGATCTCAGTGACAGATTTTCAATCTCAAAATCCATGACGGCCAGTGACACCAAGTAGATTCTTCAATATTATCTACTGCTGCAACTTTATTGTAAGTTGTCGGCTTTTATCAAAATTAGCACACGTATTTTGAAAGTTGCTGGTCATACTTGAGTATATGTGTATTTGAGATCAGCAATATATCTCTTAAAAGACTAACTGACAGGCTGCTCATACTCATTTGAACTACGGTAACTCTGATTTCTGTGTATGTTTACACTGTGCTTGCATATATCCTTAAACTATAATATCTTCATTCACCTTTCTTGTTTTTGTACAGTGTTGTCCAATTTTTACATTTCCACAAATATGGAAGTCTTGAAACCAGGGACTTGGTCCTCTGAAAGTAAAATTTTCAACACCCGCTTATAAGCTTGTGTTATTTACATACATATAGTTATTATTCTTGTGTTACACAATTTCACCCCAAAACAATACAATTCATGGTGCTATTTTCAAAGTATTGGCTTCATCATTTTTGTTAAACTGTCCCTGCTACATTGTAGTGATAGTAGTGATGGTTGGTTGTGCTTTCTCCTTGTCATAGTAATGGAGTTACATATAATGTTAATATTAGTGTGATGTGAAGTAATGATTGTTCTCTCAGTTGTTCTCTTATGTTGTGATGCACATGCATGTGTAAAATGGCTCCCTCTTCGTGTATGTGCGTGTATGTGGGGGTCATGCCCCTGATGGATTTCATTGAGAATAGTCGATGTTGAAAGGCCAATTCGGTTCCACTCAATGTGTCTGATACAAACATAAGTCGTTGGTGATCGTCAGTTGGTCTCGCCGGTTTCCCGTCCAACTCCTCAAATCTTGCTCTGCATCCATAAACAGTGGCCACTTGTCCCCAACCTCAGTGCTATTCACTTTTCACACAACCGAGCTTTACCCCCTGTGATCGGACAAAAGCGCCCCCACTTCTGGAAGAATGTCACGGGCGCTGGTGTCCGCAGTCGGAGGCTGTTAATCACTTTTCGCCTCAAGTTAGAGCGAAAACACAACCAGCAATGTCACGTTTGGTGTGGCAATGATTCAGCGGGTTGTTATGCGTTTCGGCTCGCTAGTCAGCCAATGTTAGCTGCGCCGCTAGCCACCGCACATTGGCCGATTAGCCCCCGAGGACAGGTAAGACGGATATCCGCACCTAAGTTGACGTTGACCGGGTGCAAGTGTCTAACACGCACCGGACTGGCGCCGCCCGCCGATTTAGCACGTCTGCGGTTCCCCGCTCCGCTCCGTGCCGGATGATGCGTGAGCGTGAAGTGTGGGCTTGCTTTGCGGCCTGCGAATCCTCGACCTAAATTAGTTTAGAGTCAGGTCAGGACAGCGTGGTGGCCGCGTGAGGTTTGGGCTGACATCAGTAGCGTGACCGACAACAGTTTGGTGAGAGCTTCTCAGTTTTTGTGTCTCCCATGTATTGTCAAGATGACGAACAAGTTGTGTTTGTGGCGCGAGCGTGGTAGCAAATAAGACCAACATTGAGGCACACGTCTTCCTTTTTGGTAGCATTTTGTTAGCTGCGGACCAACTCCGCGGCTAACATGGTGGGTCTGAACTGGTAAACCGGTATTGTTCTGATGAGTCAGACGTCCAGATACTATATTTTCCTTTCCACTAGCGTCGGTCCAGTGATGTCTGCTGTAACATCGCGCACAACTTGCAAACAGCTCGACTTTTTGTAATAGCATTGTGCGCCGAGCAGGACTAGCATTAGCCATTGCTATGCACACACAACTTACTTGTCAAGTGTTTATCAGCCCAAGTTGATAATGTTAAGCGGCGTAAGAGATGTGACATATAGACGTAAACACGTAGACGATAAGTAACAAATACCAAGGCAATCATAATCTTTCGGTGAAATGGCGTGGAACCATACACTTTGTAGTGACCTGCCAGTGCTTTGTTTTGGTGTGTAAGGTGATGAGGATTCTTGCCCATTAGCCTTCAACAAAGCTCGACGAGTGAAGACAGTAAGGTTCTGCTTGCTAACTATACAGTCAAGTATCTCAAATCTGGCGTTTTGTTGGTCACTGTCCTCCTACTTCATGGTTTCATGTGAGCACTTGAGGTATGTCAACAGATATCATCAGGTATTAGAAATATATTCTCCAGCAGTTTTACCCAAAAGATTCCTACATTGCAATTGATCTGCCTTTCTTCACATCCCGATGGTCTAATAAATTGCAGAAAATGCACAAACATAAAGCAAGATACAGCCTTTTATTGTCTCTCGGCAAGACAATGGTAGCATACAGACAGAGATGCAGTAGACTTGATGTGATACCATCGCCCTTATTGTCCTAACTTTGTTAAATTCAACGACATCACTATGGTAACATCCTTTGGATGGCATCACTGTGATTGTTGATATTTTGACCAAGGTCACAATTGTTTATTAAGCAATTTAAAAAGTCTCACACTGTTGTAAGCTCGCAATTCATGATGGTGCAAGTCACTTTTTTGTTGTGTAATTAAGTGTGTAAAGGAGAATTCCCAGATACTCCGTGTGACAGACAGTTTGCCAGATTCAAATGGATTGACGAATCTATGCTGAGGAGGAAGCATCCCTGAGTTTTTAAGTTATCATGTCCATTACTCTATTGTGAAACATTCTCCTTTTTTTTTTTTTTATGATTGTAGAAATTGCTCATGAAATAAATTATCGACAATGAAGGTAGACAGAAGCAAGCTAAAGAAAACCCCAACAGAAGCTGTGAGTATCCACAACGCTCACTCCATAAATTGGTCATCATATCACTATGGCTCTCTTTGGTATTGTGCACAGTATTTTATACAGCCTGCTCCTTAACCCCTCTTGGCTTTGTGAACCATACAGCCTGCCGACTGCAGGATTCTTATCGAGAAGCTCAAAGCTTGCAGTGATGAGCAACTACTGGTTGAACTGCAGCACATCAAAACCTGGAATATTGGCAAGGTAACCTACAGAAAGTGCAAGGGCGCGTCAAGTACACAGTACAGGCCTCACATTTGCATGGGAATATTGAAGACTTTGAAAGAAAAAGACAATCCAAGGAATTATTACAGACTTTCTAAAACAGAATATGGAGAACTTCCTTTTGTTCACCACCATGGCTAGCATCATTCATCCATTACTCAAAACCCTAACTTCATATTACATGTGACATAGCAGTGACTGTCGCTAATGACAGCATTGTGACGTCATACGTTGTATCATTGATTAACAACTGACATGCTGGAATAATGGTGTCATTAACAACTGTGACATCTACGGGTGGTTCCATCGGTGTTTCCCATGACTGCCTGCAAATACAATCAAGCAAAAATAAACAAATACAATCAAGCAAAAATAAACAAATCATAAATTGAAAATTTCTCACCAATGGTCGTGGGCAGTTTCAGGTACTCAAAGAAATTTTACATGTGTGGTCCACCCACTTGTTTGGAGTCGTAGTCTCAGACTGAATTACTAGTCAGCAGAATTGAAATGACATGACCAAGTGATAAAAAAAGAATGATCACTTTCACAGTGTGAGCTGTACCACTGGGTGGATCTACTGGACCGCTTTGATGGCATTCTCTATGATGCGGGTCAGACAGTGGAGAATATGTCTTGGCTGTTGGTGTGTGACCGTCCTGACAACGGACAACTCAAAGCCCTGCTTTTGGCAGTGCTTAATTTCACAGCTCTACTTATCGAGTACAGCTTCTCCAGGCATCTGTACAGCTCCATAGAGGTATGCCATAGCTTGGTACTTTTTGCAACCGATGTACAATTTATTTAACTGGACTGTGTCCACAGAAATTCTGTATTTTTTTCCTCTCCCTCTCTGTTCACAGCATTTAACCACCCTCTTAGCATCATGCGACATGCAGGTGGTCCTGTCCGTGCTGAACCTGCTTTACGTGTTCAGTAAGCGTTCAAACTACATTACAAGACTGGGATCTGACAAACGGACGCCTCTACTCGCTCGTCTACAGCACCTGGCTGAGGTGTCATGCCACGTATTTTCTCTCAACAGTCAGTTTGTCCCTGAAGTTAGAGCTGCATTATTCATTGTAATCATTTTGTTTAGAGCTGGGGAGGAAAGGAAAACGGTTTTGGTCTGGCAGAGTGCTGCAGAGACCTGCCAATGACGGTAAGCATAGAAGTATCACACCAGCCTTTATTTTTTTGTGATATTGCTTTTTTTGGTGGGTGGAAGGCTGAGCCCAATCATACATGTAAACAACATTCTCTCCTAATCCCATTGGTGCCTACACAGAAGTACCCTCCCAGTGCAACAACACTGCACTTTGAATTTTATGCTGAACCAGGCCCAGATGTCAAAGTTGAAAGGAAGGTATGGTCAAAGTCTACCAAATGAACTCATCTGAGAGTCAATAATCTTGAGTTTCCCTAATTTCTGAACTTTGGTTTTTGCAGCAGATGAGTAGTAACACACTACACTATATTCACATTGAACAGCTTGACAAGGTATTGTCGGATTAAATTTTTTTCTCACATCCTGTGACTTGACCATTTTTGAGATCCTTGCTTTAAATATCAGTTTTGTCTCAGATTTCAGAGAGTCCGTCAGAGATCATGCAGTCCTTGACCGGGATGTACAACATCCCTAAAGATAAGCAGACCCTGCTGTTCACACACATTCGTCTGGCTCATGGGTTCTCAAATCATAAGAAAAGGCTGCAGGCTGTGCAGGCCAGACTGCATGCTATTTCTATACTGGGTTAGTAAAATGAAATCTCTGAGCACCTAGTGTCTAAGGGGATTTTTTCAAAACTTAAAATGCTCATTAATATGTCTTTCCATTCAGTGTACTCGAACGCACTCCAAGAGTCTGCTAACAGTATTCTGTACAATGGCTTGATAGAGGAGCTGGTGGATGTACTGCAGATTACAGACAAGCAGCTTGTGGTAAGACCTGACTGATGTATTCATGTTCATGTGCTCCTCTCAGCACGTCATTAATTTCAAAATGAATTTTCGGCTCATACTATTTGACTTTGTTCCCCAGGATATCAAGGCCGCCTCCTTGCGCACTTTAACGTCAATTGTTCATTTGGAGAGGACACCGAAACTTTCCAATATTATTGACTGTACTGGCACTGCCTCCTACCACGGGTTTTTACCTGTGCTAGTGCGCAACTGCATACAAGCAATGATCGGTGAGTTAGTGTTGTACCAATTCATTGACAATGATGTATTATTTTGAGCATTGACGTGTGAATTTATTTTACCAGATCCTCTGATGGAGCCCTACCCACACCAGTTTGCCACTGCACTCTTCTCATTCCTCTACCACCTGGCTAGCTATGATGCTGGAGGGGAAGCTCTGGTCTCTTGTGGTATGATGGAGGCGCTCCTCAAGGTACACCTTGATCATTGCTTAAATGTAAATTCTGGTTGACACAGAATCATTTAAAGCAGTGGTCCCCAACCCTCGGGCCCTGGACTGGTACCGGTCTATGGGCCGGTCCATGAAAATATCTTCTGACATGAAACCGGTCTGTGGCGCAATGAAGGTTAGGGACCACTGATTGAAAGCATTGGTCTATATCCACATTTGGGTATATGAAGTGCCTATGTCTTTCCTTCCTCTTATTTCTGTTACAAGTCAACAAAAATGTGTTTTATTAGCACCATCAAGAGATGACTGGCCACAGCTGAAACAATGGACATACATTTGCAATTCCTTCTGTGGTTTTTCAGTTTTCACTCTCTCAAACTTGTCATTTGCGAAGTTTTCCGTATTAGTTGTGGTGGTCAGTCAAGAATGTCAGATTGAAAGTTCAAAATGAAGGACAAAACTGACCAGAGGCCCAGACCCAGACCCAGACGTGTCATCATTTGTCTTTGTGTTTTGAAGGTGATCAAGTTCCTCGGAGATGAGCAAGACCAGATCACCTTTGTGACACGAGCAGTGCGGGTTGTGGATCTCATCACCAATCTTGACATGGCTGCCTTTCAGTCTCACAGCGGCCTATCCATCTTCATATGCAGACTAGAGGTTTGTGCAATGGCACAGCAGTCCAAAGCCACAGTATTTTGAAATTCTTGATCCAAACTCTTTTTTTCATTCAACATCTTTTCATCCTGAAGCATGAGGTGGACCTGTCACGGAAAGAGTGCCCTTTTGTTATCAAGCCAAAGATCCAGAGGCCCAGTGCAGCCGTCGAGTCGGAGGACATGGACACAGACATGGACAGTGAGTCACTTTTCTCAGCCTGGTCAATTTATGCATCAGTCTCAACATTTGTATCGTTGGAAATAGTTGCATGAAGATTAATCAGCAGTAAAACGCCATTAGAAAAAAAAAAAAAAACATTAAAAGAAGAGCTGTCAATTTTTTGAAAGTGCGTCAGCTCCCCCATTGCAACTTCTTACAGTGTCTGAGGTCGCAATGGAAAGCAGCCCCGGACCATCAACATCATCAGGTTCAAGATCAGAAGTGGAACATAGAACGCAGAGTAGCATAACCAACACACCTCGTGCAGGTATAAATGCACACAGATCTTGCTTGTGCCGACAAGACGCGTGTAGTCATGTTGCCATTTTTGTGTCCAATAGGTATGCAGTGTATCCCACAGAGGGCAGCCCTGTTGAAGTCCATGCTCAATTTCTTAAAAAAAGCCATTCAAGACCCAGCCTTCTCTGATGGTATCCGCCACGGTAAGCCATCAGCATGCCTCACTGCTTAGGAATGCAAGATCAGATTTTGTCCATATATATTGAACATATAGATGACTAGATATTGCAAACATTTGAGTTTGTGTGTGTTGGTTCTTAATGTGTTTGTCTTCCTCTGCTGTCTGTTTCCCAAAGTAATGGATGGGTCTCTGCCTACCTCACTAAAGCACATCATCAGTAATGCAGAATATTATGGGCCCTCACTCTTCTTGCTGGGTGAGTACACAATTACTCCTTAGTGACAAGCAATCATCACCAATCTAAGTATTTTCGCAGGATTACAAACTGCTCATAACAAAATCTTGTTTCTCCATTTTCATGAAGCAACGGAAGTTGTGACCGTGTTCGTGTTCCAGGAGCCTTCCTTACTGTCCTCTTTGCAGGACAATGGTCTCACCGATGTTATGCTGCATGCACTTCTCATCAAAGACGTGAGTCGGCCAGGACGCTGCTGCCTTATGAGTTGTACCGTCCACTTACTTTCTATCTTCTGTGCGGACTCTTGGTGCCTTTTTTGTTCACCTTACGCTATTACTCCTCTGACAGGTACCAGCCACACGTGAGGTCTTGGGGTCTCTACCCAATGTTTTCAGTGCACTCTGCTTGAATGCTAGAGGGTTGCACTCTTTTGTTCAGTGCCAGCCCTTTGAGCGCCTATTCAAAGTACTTCTGTCTCCCGACTATCTGCCTGCCATGCGACGTCGGCGCAGCTCAGATCCTCTGGGTGAGTTACACTTTGTGTGCAGCTGATAGTCCTCGGTAGGACAAAGCCTCTACTCTATGGATGGTTGAATTAAGGTTAGGTTGGTCCTTGACATCCCCATGTATCCTATAGGTGACACAGCATCAAATCTCGGCAGTGCTGTAGATGAGCTCATGAGGCATCAGCCCACTTTGAAAACTGACGCGACCACTGCCATTATCAAGGTGGGCAATCTCCAGTTGATTGAGTTTTTGGAATACAATCAGACAGGGCAGCTAAAAATTAACTTGTCTTGCAGTTACTGGAAGAGATTTGCAACTTAGGCCGTGCCCCTGAGTACATCTGCCAGAAACCGTCTATCCAGAAAGCAGATGGCACTGTGGCAGTGCCACCAGCGCGCTCAAGTCACGCTGCTGAAGAGGCATCAAGTGAGGATGAAGAGGAGGAGGAGGCTCTCCACACGTTCAGCCAACAGCAGGGGGAAGCCGAGAGCAACAGACAGTCAGTTCCACTTGAACTGTATGACGCTGAGTTCATAACACAGTAGAATAGAACAACTCTTTGGAGAGTTAATTCTTTGGTTCAGTTTTCACTTGTTTTTCACTACGTGGCGGTGGCCATTTTGATGTGATATCTGTTTGCTTACAGAGTGGTTGGCACTGAGGAGCGTATACCTATTCCGCTTATGGATTACATTCTGAATGTGGTTAGTGCTCAACTTTGATTCTAATGTGTTTTTCAAAAAAGTTTGAATCATGTATATACCTACCTCTGCGATTTGGGTATATTTTCAGATGAAGTTTGTGGAATCCATTCTGAGCAACAACACCACTGATGACCACTGTCAAGAGTTTGTCAACCAAAAAGGGCTCTTGCCTTTGGTTTCCATTCTTGGCCTGCCAAACCTGCCCATAGACTTCCCTACTTCTGCTGCCTGTCAGGCTGTGGCTGGTGTATGCAAGTCCATTCTGGTGAGAATCAAACGAAGTGCTCCAAAGAGTCCCCTGATGTGCTAGCTTTGACCAAAGACTTTCCTTTTCCCTCTTACTCCTCTCTCTCTACTTTAGACTTTGTCTCATGAGCCTAAGGTGCTCCAGGAAGGCCTCTGCCAGCTGGACAGTATCCTGACAGCCCTGGAGCCTCTCCATAGACCCATTGAGGTGCCCGGTGGATCAGTGTTACTGAGAGAGCTGGCCAATGCAGGCCACGTCACTGATGCCACGTTGTCAGCCCGAGCAACACCACTTCTACATGCACTTACTGCTGCGCATGCCTACATCCTCATGTTTGTCCATACGTGCAGAGTAGGACAGGTAAACATGAATTGGTATTTTCTGTTTTGTGTTTTTGATGTGTGGTCTGCAAAGTCACCCAGAGTAACCATCACTCATGGTGAATTTTTTTGATTTCAAAAATATTTGCACTTTGAAGTGGTCGAGCAGCTGTTCATATGTCTTCTCTTTCTGAACAGAGTGAGATTAGAGCTATCTCGGTCAACCAGTGGGGCTCACAGTTGGGTTTGAGTGTCCTCAACAAGCTCAGCCAGCTATATTGCTCTCTAGTTTGGGAGAGCACAGTGCTACTGTCCCTTTGTACACCCAACAGGTGTGTTGTCTGATCACCCACTTCATTCTTACTATGCATTTTCTTCTCAAGTTAACAAAATTTATCTCTCCCCATCAGTCTGCCTCCAGGCTGTGAGTTTGGCCAGGCAGATATGCAGAAGCTGGTCCCCAAAGAGGACAAGCCATCTGGCAGTACTGCAGCCACCACAGCTTCCGGCTCCAGGAGAACAGGTAATTGTGTACATTCCTCTTGGCCCAGTCCTCTAACATAATCCTTGGTAAGCCAGAACATTTAGCCTCACCTTAACTCCATTTGCTCCTCTACAGCAGAATCTGAAGCAGTATCTGTAGATTCGTCTGCTGGTGGACTGCTTGAAGGCATCAGCTTGGACGGCGATACCCTAGCCCCCATGGAGACAGATGAGCCCACTACAACAGACCCCAAGGCCAAGTCCAAACTCACCCCTGCCATGGCAACTCGTATCAAACAGATTAAGCCTCTACTCTCTGGTGAGTTATATTATGTGGTTCTTTTGTTTCTATGCCTTTAGGGGATTAAGTCCTCCTATTTTCGTCCCACCTTAAACATCTTTGTATTTCTGTAGCATCATCAAGACTTGGTAGAGCTCTGGCTGAGCTCTTTGGCCTGCTAGTGAAGTTGTGTGTAGGCTCCCCAGTGCGGCAGCGTCGCTCCCATCATGCCACAAGCACAGGCACTACTCCAACCCCTGCTGCCCGGGCCACTGCCTCGGCACTCACCAAACTCTTAACCAAAGGTCTCAGTTGGCAGCCCCCTCCCTATACGCCCACCCCACGCTTCAGGTAAGAAAAGCATAGGGATGCACATTTGTTCAATATGTCAGCGTAACTCATACATGTCATGCTTGATTGACCATTATTGTTGTTTTATTTTTGACAGGTTGACTTTCTTTATCTGCTCAGTTGGATTCACCTCACCTATGTTGTTTGATGAGAGAAAGTATCCCTATCATCTCATGCTGCAAAAGTTCTTCTGCTCTGGAGGGCATGATGCTCTGTTTGAGTGAGTAATATTATCTAAGGGGTCCTTAAAGTGTCTGTTGTGAACAGCAATGTTTAGATTTCTGTTTTTTTTCCAGGACCTTCAACTGGGCATTGTCCATGGGAGGGAAAGTGCCTGTTTCTGAGGGTTTGGAACACACTGATCTACCGGACGGAACTGGAGAGTTTTTGGATGCTTGGTTAATGTTGGTAGAGAAAATGGTGAACCCAAGCACCGTGTTAGACTCTCCTCACTCACTGCCAGCTAAAATGCCAGGGGTCACGCCCACCATGCCCCAGTTCAGTGCCCTGCGGTTCCTTATTGTTACACAGAAGGTCAGATTCTGCATTGTACTTACATTGTATCCTTTCATAAATTCTAGCGTGTGTTTGTTTGCACCCTAGCGTTTTGTCATTGTATAATATTGCTTTTTTTTTTATCCCATCAGGCTGCATTCAGCTGCATCCGTAGTCTTTGGAATAGGAAGCCCCTGAAGGTGTATGGTGGCAGGATGGCAGAGTCCATGCTGGCCATCCTCTGCCACATCCTGAGAGGGGAACCTGTTATCCAGGAGCGGCTAGCGAAGGAGAGGGAGGGGACCGTGCGTCCAGAGGAGGAGGGCACCTCTACGGGGCCTGTTGCATCTGGTGGCACACCTAGTGGAGTGCCAACAGTTGGAGAAGGACCCCCAGCCGCTGGAACAGCCCCAGCGGGACCAGCAGCAGGATCAGCTGATGAGTCTACCAATTCTACTCCTCGCCGGGACCCCCAGGTCAATCAGGCCCAACTTACACAGGTGTGGGGCTAAGCCTTGTAAGGCCTTTGCATTCTAAATGTGCACGTCTTGGCAAGTTTGAAAAAGTGCAAGTGCTTACTTGTTTGCAGATTGTGTTGTCTTCAGTTTTGCCATCATTCGATGATCACATTTGTAATGGTTACTGAATGAAGAAAGGAGGGGAGACCACTCTCAAATCAGTTTGTCCTTGTACTGAAAAGCTCTCGCGTCACATGTAATTTGACAGCAAGACCCCAGCTGTCCTATGACTGCGGCATTGCCAGCATTATCAAATCCCAGTTTTGACACTGCAAAAGCACACAACTGGATACCTAGGTGGCATTCCAGGCGCAAATGGAGCTCCAGTATTGACCAATATTTCTACCCATGCTCTGCTTCAACTGAACCCTCGGCCACCATTTGTGTTATAACAGGGAAGATGGAGAGGGAGAGAGAGGCACGCACAGGTCCGCCAGCAGCACGTCCAGCAGGTATAAGAGCCACCAGTGAGAGGGGGAGAAACTAAAGCAAAGGTGGATAGTGGGAGGGTGTTCAGACAAGAAACAGCTCAGTTAGGGCATTAAGAAAGGGAAGTCCTCAGAATTATCTTCATCATGAATCATCACAAAACCCTTTTTAACCGAATGTTAGGACAGATGGGAGCTCAGATTGACTACAAAGGCTAAACAGAACTGTGCAGGGAATGTTTAGGGAATCCCCTCGACCTGTTCAAATGTCATTGACCTTTTATGGATCACCATGACCTTTTTCAGGTCTCTCTAGCCCCTTGCCTCTCCATTCATGATCATTAGTTGGTGGTCATCATTGTAAATGTGAAACTTTATTTCTGTGACACTTCAGCTCATGGACATGGGTTTCTCAAGAGAGCATGCCATGGAGGCACTGCTAAATACCAGCACCATGGAGCAGGCCACAGAGTACCTCCTCACACACCCACCGCCTCTTCTTGGTGGAGCAGTTAGAGTAAGACTGAAAAAACAGTGTCCGATTTTACTCTGCTGTTTTAGATGTGTAAAACTGGTTCTCTTGTGATGATAAATTAGGACCTGACGATGTCTGAAGAAGACCAGATGATGAGGGCAATTGCCATGTCGCTAGGGCAAGAGGTCAGCATGGAGCAACGCTCCGACTCTCCCGAGGTGTGTTCCTCCTTTGTGGTCGAATTACATGGAAAGTTGACACACTTTCTACACCACCTTGATCTGACCACTGTCTGGTAGGGGATGGTTACATATTTTGTGCCCTGTCTGTCATAGGAAGCTGCACGTCGACGTGAGGAAGAGGACAGGAGAGCCAGAGAGCGAGCTGAGGAGGAGGAGGCCCGCTGCTTGGAGCGCTTTATGGAGGCACAGCCTCTGGATCCCCAGGAGTTGCATTCCTTCACTGACTCGATGCTGCCAGGCTGCTTCCATCTTCTCGATGAGTTGCCAGACACCGTGTACCGTCTCTGTGACCTATTGATGACAGCCATCAAGAGGAGTGGTCCAGAGTACAGAGATCTAATCCTTGGCCAAGTTGTGCACCAGGTTTGAAACTCCTTTTTTTTGTTCAGTTTGATGCAAAGCACATAATATAGATAATTTACAAATTTACACAGTTATGGTTTTCATTCACTTTGTCTATTTAGGCATACAATCATTGTTACGACTTGGTGAATTTTTTTCTGTAGGTGTGGGAGGCAGCAGATGTGTTGATCAAAGCAGCTGTGCCGTTGACTACCAGTGATACAAAGACCGTGTCTGAATGGACAAGGCAGATGGCCACACTGCCGCAGGCCTCCAAACTAGCAACTCGAATTCTACTGCTCACGCTACTGTTTGAGGTAAAGATTGAGAAAGTAAATATTCACTTTTGTTTATTCACTTTCACAGCCAGTAATTCTCACATTCAAAGCATATTTTTGGCTGCCAATTCCTTGTCCCTCTCCATGCACCAACCACTCATATTTCTGTTTTCTTCTGCTGAAGGAGCTGAAGCTAGTGTCTGCCAGAGTGGTGGAGAACAGTGGAATCCTGGATCTACTGATCAAGCTGCTTGAAGTTGTCCAACCCTGTCTGCAAGCTGCCAAAGAACAGAAAGACATTCAAACACCCAAGTAAGTTCAGCAGGACCATACATGTTATTGACATGTTAATGATAATGAAATGATTTTACATTTGTATTTGATTTATTTAGGAGGGGGTTTTCATCTGCAGTCCCTTAAAAATGGCATAAAAAGATTGTATTTGTTAGGGCTAGGTATTTAGAACCTCACGATTGGATTTGATCCTTGAGGTTTCGATTGGATTTGAAATATGATTTAAATGCTAAGATTCAATCATCAAGAAGTAGAAATATACAAACGATAAATACTAACTGTTTTTGCAAATTTTAATTATTTATTTTCATGCCCATGATAACACATGCGGTATGTTACTTACTTCAAAGTACGGTTTTAGCAATAAAATATCTGAAAATAAAACATTAGCAGCCAGCATCGAACAACTCACTTATGCATATGTTGTAAAAGTAAAAAACTTGACATTTCTGTATCAAATTGAAAAAGTTAAGTGCATGCAACTAAAATAAAATTTATTTTCTTTTGCATATTGTGATATACCACACCATCATATGTTTCCAGTTGGTGTTGGGTAGGGTGGTTCAATAGTCTCTAACATCTTCCTAAAACCATGATTTTTTTTT
Source organism: Carapus acus (assembly GCA_900312935.1). Taxonomy (NCBI): domain Eukaryota; kingdom Metazoa; phylum Chordata; class Actinopteri; order Ophidiiformes; family Carapidae; genus Carapus; species Carapus acus. The sequence goes on from OMPJ01021630.1 coordinate 72,482, forward strand.
TTACGACACTGTAATGTCGAGGGTCTTTGCAAATGAAGATTGCCATAGACTTCGTTATCTTTTGAGCATGGACAGAGCTTGGCGGTTGTTTACAGACAAAAGCTTTGTTGAGTTGGGTCTTTTTGAGGTCTAATAGTTTTACCCACGGGTTGTTGTAGAGCATCGGCATGGTGTCGGTTTAAGTGGTTCCTCTAGTTCGTCGTGTTACTCCTGTATTTAAATTCTGCCCAGCCCAAGTTACGCACTACCCTACTTTTGTCTTGTTCGTCTGTTCTGAATTCACATCGGAATTTAAAGTGAGTCCGAATGTCTTTTTCCACTCCTCGCAATTTTGTTGATATTTAGATGCTTCTTTCTTCCATCCACGAAACGCGATTCACAACATTTTGCACTCAGTGAGCCCACTGGCCAGGAGATGAATCTAGTCAGAGGAATTGCTGAATCGATATGGAATCGGGTGGGGAGGGGGGTGACTTCGATGCATTGATTATTCGTTATTTTTAACCACCCCAAGTATTGGCACACATTAAAGCCAATCAGCTATGAGCCCAGAATGCAGTTCAGAAACACTAGTTCAAAATCAATGCATATTTGTTACAGTGACGATATTAGACAAAGTTGTGAAACTTTACCAGTTTTTGGCATTTTCTCCCATGTATTACATTGTTAGATAGCTAAGTGAAAATGCATTCTGATTGACTGCTCCGTTTAAAACGCATCATAAGGTCTCCTCTTAGTGTGACTGTGGTGTTCCTTGCTGGCAGCAGCGTGACAAGGACAATAAGTGGAGGGAG
>OMPJ01021630.1:73295-92515 GCA_900312935.1 Carapus acus
ATCGGGTGGGGAGGGGGGTGACTTCGATGCATTGATTATTCGTTATTTTTAACCACCCCAAGTATTGGCACACATTAAAGCCAATCAGCTATGAGCCCAGAATGCAGTTCAAAAACACTAGTTCAAAATCAATGCATATTTGTTATAGTGACGCACATCAGATAATAAAACTTACCTTTAAAGTCCCTGTCAAGAATCAATGACTGCCAAATCGATTATCAAAGAGTAACGATTTTTAAGATATTAGACAAAGTTGTGAAACTTTACCAGTTTTTGGCAGTTTCTCCCATGTTTCTCCCATTAGATAGTTAAGTGAAAATGCATTCTGATTGACTGCTCCGTTTAAAACGCATCATAAGGTCTCCTCCTAGTGTGACTGTGGTGTTCCTTGCTGGCAGCAGCGTGACAAGGACAATAAGTGGAGGGAGTGCAAGATCGATGCTTTTTCAGTGGACTGTGCCCATTCATATTAGGACTTTGCAGCATATGGTTCAATTGTACTGCTGAGTATTGCTGAGGTGTGTTTTAACACCGATGAAATAACTTTGCCCCACAGATGGATCACTCCAGTACTCCTAATAATTGATTTGTACGAGAAAATGGCAGTGTCTTCCAAACGCAGAGCACAAATGAATAAGGTCAGAGGATGTTTAATTGTTGCTCTTGAGACTCTGTACTTTTAATCCTGAAATGCCACACACAAAGCACAAGCTTATGTTAATAATTACAGTATATGTGTATTGATTACTCATTGTACACAAAAACTGATTGCACTTTATTTCAGATAATTGTTTTTGGCAGAGCACTTGTTTGAACCAGCTCAAAAATCGGTCTTTTCTGTTTGCTTGTAGTACCTGCAACCTAATGGTAATAACTGGAGATGGTTTGATGACCGCTCAGGCCGTTGGTGCAGTTACAATGCATCGAACAATAGCACCATTGACTCGGCATGGAGGGCAGGCGAAAGCAGTGTTCGATTTACTGCTGGTCGCCGAAGATACACTGTGCAATTTAATACGATGGTGCAGGTACAGTTTAAGTGCATGATTTGTTTCCTTCCTCACAATCAAATCATACCTGAAAAAATTTTGGTTGAGCTTTATCCAATTCATTGAATTGATTGATCTGAAAAGGAAAATGATTTTTGACGCTCAGGTGAATGAAGAGACGGGAAACAGGAGGCCAGTGATGCTAACGGTCCAGAGAGTTCCCCGCCTACCAAAGAATGTCAAGACAGGCAGCATGAATGATTCAGAGAGAGAAGAGGGAGACAGAAGTAAGGCAGATGAAACTCAAACTGACCTAGGTAATGGTCATTTGATTTGGTAACCTGTCATTAACTCAGTGAGTGAATTATTTGAAAAACGTTTGTGCACGGAATCTTAATCTCTTACAGAATCTGTGGCTGCTGTGGAGATGGCTGCGCCGAAGGATGATTCCAGCCAAGTGAAGGACAACTCTGGTCCATCGTCTTCTCCTGATCTGGAACAAACTCAGAGCCCTGACATTGTGGTGCAGGGCCTGAGTGAGGACATGACTACAGTTCTGATCAGAGCCTGTGTCAGTATGATTAGTGTGCCGGTGGACCCTGACACTCTCCATGCCACACTGCGCCTGTGTCTACGCCTAACACGCACTCATCAATTTGCCATGATGTTTGCTGAGCTAAAGAGCACTCGGATGATCCTGGGCCTGACACAGGGTTCTGGCTTCAATGGCTTTACCCCCCTCGTTACCCTGCTCTTCAGACACATCATTGAGGATCCAACTACACTTCGACACACCATGGAGAAGGTAAATTAACAGTTGTCAATTGCAGTAATTCCAGCCCTGACTTCAAAGTTTTTCTCATTTAGTTCTGTGTTCCCTTCAGTGGAAGTGCAAGTCTGTCAGTTGAGATAATTTTTTTGAGTGAAATGTACTTTACTTTACTTTACTTTACTTTACTTTACTTTACTTTGTCCACAGGTGGTGAGATCAGCTGTGACAAGTGGTGCAGGAAGCACAACATCAGGTGTGGTGTCGGGCAGCCTGGGTTCCAGGGAGATCAACTACATCCTCCGTGTCCTTGGCCCCGCTGCTTGTCGTAACCCTGAGTGCTTTGCTGAAACTGCAAGTAATTGTGTCCGCATTGCTCTTCCTGCACCTCGTGGGGCTGGCACAGGTGAGAATTTAAGCTTAGGACATTTTAGTTTTCATTTGAAGGACTACACATTTGTTTGGGTTAGCTGTTGTACTGGTTTTATGTCCTCAATGTTAACTTACTTAATCCTTGATTTTCAGCCTCTGATGATGAGTTTGAGAACCTACGAATTAAGGGACCTAATGCTGTGCAATTGGTGAAGACAACTCCCCTGAAGCTGTCTGCCCTGCCAGCTATTCCTGACACCATCAAGGAGGTCATCTATGACATGCTCAATGCTTTGGCTGCATACCACGCACCTGAAGAGCGTAAGAATTTTCTCCCAAGTTACAGCTACTTTTTTGAAAGGGCATACTCTGAAGCAAATTGTCGTCCTATGTATGACACAGCTGAGCGTTCAGAGGAGCGTGCAACTGCTGTACCAGGTGGACAGGATCTGTGCCAAATCTTGCAAGATGTTGGTGATGATGTTTACCAGCAGTACCGACTTACAAGACAGGGCAGTGACTTTGACTCACAGTCTGCATTCCATATCAATGTGAGTTTTCCTGGCAAGCAGTGCCATTATTGTTCCAATTGACTTCAAGCAGCGTATCACATTTCTCATCCCATCATAATCAATCTCCCTATCCTCTCTCAGAGTCAAGTGTTTTCAGCTGATGGAGCTGTTGCTGAATCGTCACAGTCTGGCACACCACAAGGAGATGGTGAGATTAAAGCTCTTGACACTGACTATTTCAATAAAGCACTATGCAAGAGCATCAAATACATTACTGTCATTTATATGCACATCCTCTTCATGTCATAAATAAATCAATACATTTCTTAAGCCTCCACACCTGAAGAAATGCGTGAGGAAAAGAAGGAGCAAGAAGGAGAAAAGAGTGCCAGTTCAGAGGAGGGTAAAGCAGCAAAGGCCAAGGCTAGTAAACCTCTAATGCCAACCTCCACCATTCTAAGACTTCTGGCGGAGCTGGTTCGCTCATACGTTGGTATAGCCACACTAATCGCCTCCTACTGCTACACCGCAGGACAGTCCGAGCTTATTAAAGAGGTATGAGATTCAGCAATATCTCAGCAGCATTTCAAACCCTTCCCTGGTTTGCATGCAAACTAAAGCTGAACAAGGGAGTCATTTTCACCATAGTGCTTCATTTTGCACCAACTGCCCCCTACCCATTTTGCAGGACTGCAGTGTTTTGGCCTTTGTGCTGGACCATTTGTTGCCCCACACCCAGAATTCCGAAGACAAGGACACTCCAGCCCTGGCTCGCCTATTCCTTGCGAGCCTGGCTGCTGCTGGTACGGGCACTGACGCCCAGGTGGCTTTAGTCAATGAAGTGAAGGCTGCACTTAGCCGGGCACTGGCGATGGCTGAAGGTGCAGAAAAACATGCCAGGTAAACATCACTGTCATTCCATTGTAACGCACAGATAGTCATGGATTACACTTTTGTCTTAATCTACCCTCTTACATACTGTATATGTCACAATAACGAAGGAGATGTATCTCAAAATGGAGGGTTTTTTGTCATTTCATTGGCTAAAAATATAAAGCGGTATAATGCTGTGCACAAAGGTGTTTCTAGGTCTTTCAAAATACAAATGTTTATGAGAGCTCAAACCGTTTCCATTTATTTGCAAACTCACACCTGTGCCGCTCTCCCTCAACACCTCTGTTTAGGCTCCAGGCAGTGATGTGCATCATCAGCACAATCATGGAATCATGTCCATCAACCTCTAGTTTCTACAGCACTGCAGCAGCTAAAACACAACACAATGGCATGAATAACATAATTCGTCTATTTCTGAAGAAAGGACTGGTCAATGACTTGGCCAGGGTGCCTCACAGCTTGGATTTATCCAGGTAAATAATTACATTGGAAATCTCTGACTGACTGGTTTACTCGTGAAAAGGACTTACCTCATTTCACTGGCGCTGTAGTTACTAAATCCTGATGATTGTTTGAATAGGCCTCACCAGTATTTCAAAGTCAGAGGGTCTGAATGTTGAACATATGATGATGGTCACCATACCGATTGTCACAATATGTGTTTGTGATTTGAACTGGTTTAGTCCCAACATGGCCAACACAGTGAATGCAGCACTGAAGCCCCTGGAGACTCTATCCCGCATTGTAAACCAGCCCAGCAGTCTGTTTGGGGGCAAGGGAGGCTCAAGTAAGAACAAGACGGAACATGACACGGTGGGCACTGCCAGAGACAGCAATAGCAACACTCAAGACCCAGGTATCCACCTTGAATCTTTTTTTAATCATCCGACTCTCATAGAAGGGTTAACTCCAAATGTGTCGGGTCCTCATGTGTCCCATCTGTTTTCCAGGAGAGTCAGGTGAGGCAGAGCCAGTGGAGGGCAGCCACAGGGTGCAGGGGACAGACAGCGACCTAATGGATGGAGAGACTGAAGGAGACACTGTGGTTATTGCTGGTCAACCAGAGGTCCTCAGCACTCAGGCAATGCAGGTGATAATCATTTCACAGCATATGGTCTGATTGGAGTATCCTAATTTGTCACAGTATTCACAGAATCAGGATATCGGTATCACAATCTTTTTTTAGCTTATGAACAGATTTCTATTGGATGTACACTTGTTGAGTCTCAGGAAAACATCCCCTGCCCTTCACTTGTTTTGAGCACATTTTCCTATTTCCTGGATTTTAGGTAGAAAACGAATTAGTGGATCTGATTGATGAGCTGCTGGAGAGGGATGCTGGTACAGTCAACAGCACCATTATAGGTACAGTAATTCTTTGGCCAAAATCCCATTAATGTGTCACTAAGAAAAACACAAAGTGTAAGGAAGGCTCACTGGTGTTTTTGACACACACTATGTCAATAGTAGGACGTAATGGTGAGGATGAATCACAAGAGGATGTGTTGATGGATGAGGCTCCCTCCAACATCAGCCAGGCATCCACTCTTCAGGCAAACCGTGAAGGTAAGCAAATAAAAGTTAACAGCCTCCATGTTTTGCCATGTCCGTTATGGTTGTGCAATTAACCACTTTTTGCCTCATTGAATTTTCTGCATTTTCTCCCTTTACTCAGACTCCATGAATATCTTAGAACCAGAAGATGAGGAGCACACGCAGGAGGAAGATTCAAGTGGCAGCAATGATGATGAGGACAGCCAGGATGAAGAGGAGGAAGAGGAAGAGGAGGAAGAGGAGGACCAGGTGCGGAGAATCAACAGAACACAGGCAACACAGGTTAAGAGCTGTCGTAAGACCTACTTTTGCATCTCTTTCTCCAGGATGATGAAGAAGGAGATGAGGATGATGAGGATGAAGGTTCAGAGATGGAGTTGGATGAGAATTTCCCAGATATCAATGCTGCACCTCACATTCGCTTTGAAAGATTTGACCGGGACGATGACCTCATCATTGAGTTTGACAACATGTTCTCCAATAATGGTAAGCATTGAAAAGGGACCGGCCATTGTTTTAGCTATCCTAACAAACACCACCCATCTTCTGTCCCTCTTTAAACAGCCGATATTCCCCCATCCCCGGGCAACATTCCAAGCTCCCACCCACTGATGGTGCGTCATGCTGACCATGGCTCCCTCACACTGGGTGCAGCAGGCACCAGCAGTCGTCTGGCACAGGGCATGGGCCGCAGCCAGCGCACTCTCCGTCAGCTCACTGCCAACAGTGGACATACCATCCACGTTCACTACCCAGGGAACCGCCAGCCCAACCCTCCACTCATCCTGCAAAGGTGAGGATTGTTTACAGAACCACAACAGAATAAAAGAGTTTTTTAAGCCAATATGATGACTCATATTGTGATTGTTCTGTGTTTTTTAGATTGTTGGGCCCCAGTGCGGCAGCAGATATCTTGCAACTGTCCAGCTCCTTACCCTTGCAATCGCGTGGCCGCGCTCGCCTTTTGGTTGGAAATGAGGATGTGCACATTATTGCTCGTTCTGATGATGAGCTGTTAGATGACTTCTTCCATGAGCAGAGTAGCACTGGTGGACAAGCAGGTTAGAAAAAGCAATCAATGAGCATCATCTGCATTCTTCAGATTTGTCTCTTTCAGCAAATGTTAGACACAAATTCTCAAATTGTATGATTTGTTTCAACAGGCACCCTCTCCAGTATCCCCACTGCCTTAACTAGATGGACAGATGAGTGTAAAGTGCTTGATGCTGAGAGTATGCATGACTGCGTTGCAGGTATGTTTGGCATGCTGCAAGTAGAGGTTCATAAGGGAGCTGATGTTAATGCATAATGCATACTCTTCACTGTTCAATACAATGAAATTGCTTGAATGAAGACCATCACATTACTTGATAAAGTATAGCAACCTAGAGACATGACAAATCTGTAAACATGATCTTACTACTTGTTGTCATTGGTATGTTTTAATCTGTTCTTGTGTATGAATCTGCAGTGGTAAAGGTGCCTATCCTGCAGCATCTAGAAAGTTTGCGGGATGAGGAGTTAGAAGAACGAAGAGAAAAACGACGGAGGCAGCTGGCTGAGGAGGAGGAAGCTAAGCAGAATGAGAGGAGGGCTTCTGGAGCAGAAGAGGCAAGGGAGCAGAGCTTGCAGGTCTGAGTAGATGCCACTGCATGAGGAACTTTGTCAGAGTTTTTCGTAGTTTGGTGTTGTGTTTTTAACTCACCTGTTTTTCATTATATCTGCATTTGTAGGGATCGGGAATGGGTGTGGTAAATGGGGCTGAAAACACTGCAGGTACTGTCAGCTTTTGTTTTTTAATTGTCACCAGTTAAATTATTCAGTTTTGATATTCTGCCTGAAATGCCTCTGGCTCTGTGTGACAAACTGCAAGCAGCCAGCACAGTGTGTTATAGGATGAGGTAGTAGTTTGTATAGTTTTAGGATCACACCAGATCTGGGAGATAACTATACAGTCTACTGTCTTTCCTATGGCAACACATTGACGACAAGGACTCCTCCTCTACAGCAGAGGAAGTACATGGATTTTAATATATAATGCAATACTCAAAGCCTATAAACGTTCTGCAAGTTGTATTTGCACAATCCTATGATTACTACCATCATTCATTTCTTGTATTTGCACACTTTTACACTACCTGGAGGTGGCTATGTTGTGGTGAGGTAGTAAGTTGTGTTGTTGTTGGGGTTGAGAATTATACGCCCTGTTAAGGAGATAACCATACAACTTACTGCCTTCCTCAGTGTTGGCTTTGAACACTTATTTATACACGCCTGCATGTCATTATGAATCACTTGTGTGCCAATGATCACTAAGTTGTATTTTTGTAAAATTGTAAAAAGTTAAAACAGAGCGGTACAAATGCATTTCCAGCTCCTCTGTTCTTGATGTTTTTTCAACTGACTGTATTACAGAATTTTTTTCATTTACATTTTAATGTTTGCTCTATAACAGAAAAAAACACTGGTAAGAGTTTCATTAGATCCTGAATATGTATGGATTTGATATCGTCAAATGAACAACGAGGTATTGATGGAACAATTTTTGATCTCGCTCTGATCTCTCTGGCTGTTTTTAGAGGGGGAGCAGGTACAGGGTGGCACTGTGTCATGTCTGGGCCCACCCAGGGTCTCAGAGGGCTTCCTCACTGCTCCACCGTCGGGAGAGGTAACGCCGACCACCCCGGCTCCTCACGAACAAGCCTTAGTCTCCCTGGAGACCGCAATCAGCCAGCAGGTCCACCAGCCAATTGCTGACCTATTACTAGCCGAGTCGCACGCCAATTCGCTGGCTGCTCTGGCAGGGGCAGGCCTTCCGTCATTGTCAACAGCTGACAGGCCAAACAGTGAAGTGGAGGCTTCTCAGATGGAAATGTCCCCGGCGGCCACAATCGGTGAGCGAGGCGGAATTGGTGGTGGTGGTGATGGAGGAGGAGAAGGAGGAGCATTGGATGAAGGCAGGGAAGGTAGATTAAACTGATAAACTTTTGTCATACAGGCTGGCCAACAGTGAGGACACACATCAATTCTGTTAGTGATGTTGTTGGCCTTGCTGGCCATTTGTGCCAATATGAATTTGTCAAAGCAATATCTACCAAATTTTTTAACTGTATGTACTCCTTCGCTTTTTCTTAGCGTCCTTGAGTCCTGATATTGTGGAAACTACGGAGCCAACGGTGGTGGGTGTGTCTCAACTGGAGGGGTCACCCATGGATACCAGCAGCCCCGCTTCAGCCACTCAAGAGGAAGCTGCTCTAAACACCACTCAAGCTGTCCGCTTGTCTCAGGAACTTTCTGGCAGTGGGGACAGCGGGCTCACCGACAGGCAAACTGATGCGGAGACCGGGTTAGTAGCAAGTGTTTCCTTCACTTGAGTTGAATATTGAATTCTCTGGTGAAAGATCTCAACTCCCACCCCAAATTCTGCCACGATCAGACCTGGGCACTGTCCTGTTTTCCTACCTGCCTTTAGAAATGTAGCCTACTTTACCATAACAATTCAGGCTCACTGACCATATCACCAAACATTTATACTGTAGCTCTACTTCTGTGTCATCACCGGGAGAGACGATGCCAAGGAGTGACAGTGCAGACAGCCAGTCGCAGGCCATCCAGGAGGAGCCACTTCCATCCACTAGTCATGAGGAGGAGGACCCACTTGCAGGTACAGCTAAAATGTCTGTCACATTTTCTTAGATTGTTGAAATAGTTGCCCTCCTTCCTTTTAAAACAGTTTTTATTATTAAACCTCGATAGGCATAAGTTTGCCAGAAGGTGTGGATCCCTCCTTTCTGGCAGCCCTTCCTGAGGACATCCGTAGAGAAGTCTTGCAGAATCAGTTGGGCATCAGACCCCCGTCCCGTCCCCCAGCAGCCACCACCCTACCCACCACAACTCCACCTGTACTTGGAGGAGCAGGAGTGACAGAAGTCAGCCCAGAGTTCTTAGCGGCTTTGCCACCTGCCATCCAGGAGGAGGTAGGGAATACTTGGAGGGAAAAACATTATTTTGCTACTAAGTTATCAAGCCAAGATTACAGAATGTAACCAAAGATTTGTTCATGATACTAAGTATGTCCTTAACTGCCCTAGGTTCTTGCTCAGCAACGGGCAGAGCAGCAACGCAGGGAGCTGTCTCAACAGCCAACCCAAGGCGACACCCCTCTTGATCCAGTCACTTTCATCCAGACACTGCCTTCTGAACTGCGGCGCAGTGTCCTGGAAGACATGGAGGACAGCGTGCTGGCAGTCATGCCCCCAGATATTGCTGCTGAGGCAGCTGCATTGCGAAGAGAACAAGAGGCACGCCAGAGGCAGCTGATGCATGAAAGGCTATTTGGTCACAGTTCATCCTCAGCCCTATCGGCCATCCTGCGCTCACCAGCTTTCACAAGTCGATTAGGAAGCAACCGCGGCGTCCAGTACACTCGACTTGCCGTGCAGAGAGGTGGAACGTTTCAAATGGGTGGGGGAACGAATCACAGCAGGTGAGCTTTGGCAGCATTGCCTGCATAACAATTTTGACAGACTACCAACAAGCATAATTTTGATCATTTTAATGGGCTCCCCCAGGCCATCCAGCTCCAGTGTGGACTCACTGTTGCGTCTGCGTGGGCGATTGCTTCTGGACCACGAGGCCCTCTCCTGTCTGTTGGTGCTGCTGTTTGTGGATGAACCGAAGCTCAACACCAGCCGTCTGCACCGCGTGCTCAGGAACCTGTGCTACCACTCTCAGACCCGTGGCTGGGTCATTCGCAGCCTTCTGTCTATACTCCAACGTAGCAGTGAAAGCGAGGTGTGTGTGGAGACCTCACGCCTGGAGGATTCACGTGGTAAGAGGATCAACCAGGCAACCTGTGCAGGAAAAGGGTCTTCGTTGTCCTCTTCATCCTCCTCATCCTCCTTAGAGCTGCTAAACAGGGTGGAGTCTCGCAGCTCCAGTCAACTCTCTTGGCTCTCTGTTTCTATGGATGCGGCCTTGGGGTGCCGAACAAATATTTTCCAGATTCAGCGAGCTTCAGGTAGGAAGCACGCTGACAGACACTCTGCTGGAGGCTCCGCAGGATCAGGAACATTGGGGGGAGGTGTGTCGGGGGCTGCAGCAACAAGTGTTACGTGTGCTGGAGGCGGAGGCTCTACTGTTCATATTCATCCGCAAGCTGCTCCTGTGGTCTGTCGACATGTCTTGGACACACTCATCCAGTTAGCCAAGGTGCGAATCTGGCCTGATTCTGCTTAGATTTGTCATTTCCCAGATTTTACTGTAGTTATTTCACATGTGTCTCTCTCTTTCCTACAGGTGTTCCCTAGTCACTTCACCCAGCAGCGCAGTAAAGATCTGTCAGCATCCTCTTCAGAGTTAGACTCCCGTCTATGTTCAGGCTCTGCTGGAGGTGGGGGCGGTAGTGGAAGCTCAAGGACAGCATCTCAGTCTCAGATTAACACCAGCTCCATTACCACCAACACCCAAAACTCCTTTGGCACTGCTGCTCCCCCCCAGTCTTTGGGAATATCCACTGACTTTTGGGACCTGCTGGTCAAATTGGACAACATGAATGTCAGCCGCAAAGGCAAAGCTTCTATGAAGACCGTGCCTCTTGGGAGCAGCGGAGAGGCAGAGGGTGCTCAGCTCAGTTTAGAGACCTCCCCACTAGGCCAGCTGATGAACATGCTGTCTCATCCAGTGATTCGACGGAGCTCCTTGCTTACGGAAAAGCTGCTGCGCCTCCTCTCCCTTATTTCCATCGCCCTGCCTGACAACAAGGCTACTGAGGTGCCCGCTGGGCACCCTACGCCGCAGGCTACCAACCCAAGCATGGCCAACAGCTCAGGAGTGCCAGCGCAAGCCTCGGTCACTGCCCAGGGTTCAATATCAGCCTGTCCTGCTCAGGCCACTCCAGCAGTCCAAGGAGCATCTCTTGGAACTACAGCACAGGGTTCTTCCTCAGGAACAGCAGCGTCCCAAATTACCTCCACAGCAGTTTCTATACCCACATCCATTGGGTCAATCTCTACAGGTAAATTTTGACTTGTTGTCCAATTTATTCACCAATCTTTGCTGCAAATTTGACACACAGTCTTAAGTCTGTCAGTAATCAGAAAAATGACTAGTTTTTTTTGCCAAAACAGGCAAACAGAAGAGCATCATTGGCAACGAGATTGATAACAAGATGGCCTCCTCTGGATTGACTGAGAAGCAGCTGCAGCTGTCTGTGGAGGTATGGAAAAGCTAGGCTGATTAAGCGCCATGCAGAAAATGTTTGCTCAATGACTTGAAAACATAAAATGGTGACAAATTTGCTACAAAAAGCTCAACTTAGAGAAGCAACGCACATGATCTCTCATTCTCAAGAGTTTTAGGATTTTTCTCCTGTGCTCCCCTTTACCAGGTGTTGACGTCACATTCGTGTTCGGAGGAGGGTCTGGAGGATGCAGCCAACATTCTTCTGCAGCTGTCAAGAGGAGACGGTTCCACCAGAGATACTGTACTCAGACTGCTGCTGAGTGGGGCCCGGCATCTCGGATACACACTATGCAAACAGATTGGTACGTGCAACAACCACGTCACTTGACAAGGCAACACCATGTAAAGACCATACCGTATTTTTTGCAATACAAGGTGCACTGAAAATCTGGGTGCAACAAATTTTTTGCTATACGGTACCGGCATCAGTTGTTAATGCGGTGTCTATTGATTCACGTGGCCCCCCTGTATGTAATTCACAATGCCACTGAAACGTCCTGCATATGAAAAGGCAGCTGGAAACACTACTTTGCATGCCAGAAAAGTTAAAACTCTCGAAGAAAATGTGACGTTTTTGCGCAGAAAAAAAAAACCTGCGGTCGCCCATCAGTTTGAGGTCATTGAAAGTAGTTGTAGTTGTAGGAAAGTGATTAGGAAAAGTGTGGACGAGATTGTAATTCGCATCCCCTGCTGATGATGCGAATTCGCATTCCCGACTCCTGAGTTAGGGAGTGATTTTACGGATGTGTCACCTCTTCGCCATTGTCCATGGACCCCTCGCTGATGTGGGGGGATTACTGTAACAGCAACAACACTGACTCGGATAATGATGACAGGGAACCTGGCATGCTTGATCGCCCTGTTATTTAGCTCGGACATTGACGATGAGCAATTTGATGTATTTGTGGAAGAAAAATGATCTAAAATGTTAGTGTACTTTTCTGTGTTTGTTACAACTGGACAATATTCTGAGTTATTGTGAATAGGTCAAGTAAAGCTCGACTTACTGATTTGACTGACTGATTTGAAACCTGTTTTATTTCGCTGTAATATGGTTTATCACGTGCCTCATAGCCTGTTGCGCCTTATGTTTGAAAATAGACCTGGTTGTTTAAACTGCGCCTTATAATACGGTGCTCCCTACGGTCCGCAAAAGTCGGTATTCAAATTAAATGTCTCCTCAATATTCTCTTTTGCCTTAGGCACGTTACTGGCTGAACTTAGAGAGTACAACTTGGAGCAGCAGAGACGAGCCCACGCTGATGCCCACTCCCCAGATGCCCCATCTGAGGACTCCTCAGTCTCTGCGAGGCTCAAGGGGAAGATGATGAGCAGGTGATTTGAATGTGATCTGTGGTAGATGCAAAGGTCTTTGATAAATTTATCCACGCTGAAATACACATTTTTAGATGTTGGTTGGTGCAAACCAGTTAGTTTGTCGTCACAGTTGCCATTTTTGGTTGTTGACACACAGGTTTGATGGTTCAGAGAGTGTGGTGATTGTGGCTGCCCAGAAGCGCACCCTTGGGGGACGTGAACTCCAGCTACCCTGCATGAGCTCTTTAACGTCCAAAACCTCAACACAGAAGTTCTTTCTCAGAGTGTTGCAAGTTATTATCCAGCTCCGGGAGGACACGCGACGTGCCAATAAGAAGGCCAAACAAACGGGGCGGTTAGGTAGGTTACCCACGCTGAGAGTGATACTGTTTTCACGAGTGGTGACAAGAATTCACATCATGTCTGTTCCGTCTTTCACTGCCTCTGTCCTCCAACCCCTCATGAACAGGCTCCACCAGTTTGGGCTCAGCCAGCAGCATCCAGGCTGCAGTGCGACAGCTAGAGGCTGAGGCCGACGCCATCATTCAGATGGTGAGAGAAGGCCAGCGTGCGCGCCGGCTCCAACAGGCCCCCTTACCAACCGCCTCCTCTACCCCCGTCGCCGTTGCTGCTGGATCCTCCGTGGCAAATCCCCATGCTCCCACTGGTGCTGCTCCCCCCGCTGGCACAGCTGTTGCTGCCGCTGCTACGGTTAGCATGGGCCACACTTACAGCGGCCATACTCACTCACACACCGAACAGAGCATGTAGGAAGCATGTGGGAAGAAAACTCAAACCAGTGACTACATTTAGCAGTTGATTGCCATGGTGGTCGCTCCACGGTATCATATCAAATGTCTTAAGAACCTAAGTTTACATGTAGAAACAACATTCTCACTAATGACATGAGAAATCTTGTCTGACTCAGTCGAAAGACAACTGGTTTGATGAAACTGCTCAAGTCTGAATGAAGGTTTTCTGCACCATTCCATTGTTGTTCTGTTCCTATTGTGTGAATGTGCTGCCTGCTCCCAAACTCTCATCTCTGGCTGACGTGGCTTCATGCTTTTGGCCCTCGGTCCCACTTCATCCCGTGTCCCTCTGCTCTCATAGTAGATCATGGAAATGTGATGCATGCAGAATTATCAGTCAAAACATTCTTTGCGCTACTCTGTTAAAAAACATTAAACATGTCCCTGTTTATCCTCTTGGCTTTGTCGGTGCTCCATGGACTGTTTTCCACAGTCCGAGGTGCAATCCATGTCAGATGCCCAGGGAACCCAGCGGGATGACTCGCCAATGGATGTGGACCAGCCATCCCCTCTAGATCAGGATCCTACACCTCTGGGTAGGCCTCAGTCACACACGTGAACCAGTTATTTCACTGCATAGTTTTGCAGTTGTGGAAATACCCAATTGTCCTGCAGAATATTCATGATCTGTATGATTTTAAGTATCAGATTTAAGTATTAAGAGTTTTGGGTGCATAATATGTGACCAATATAATGTAAAGATATATTCTCTCCAAGATGAAGACGGAAATGGCCAAACTGACACAGAGGAGCGACTTCCTGATCTCCCGCTCCTCAGTGAGCAGCTCCTTCTGGATGAGCTGTGGGACATGCTTGGAGAGTGCTTGAAAGAGTTAGAGGAGTCTCATGACCAGCATGCCGTTCTAGGTAAGAAGATTTTTGCCTTATTAAACCTATGTCTTCTCCATCTCATCTCGATGACTAATGGTACATCTCAACTATTTTGTCCGCAACAGTTCTCCAGCCCGCCGTCGAGGCCTTCTTTCTTGTCCATGCAACAGAGCGGGAGAGCAAACCACCGGTCAGAGACACCCGGGAGAGTCAGCTCTCACACATTAAGGATGAGCCTCCACCTCTTTCCCCAGCTCCACTTACACCAGCCACACCCTCCTCCTTGGATCCATTCTTCTCTAGAGAGCCCTCCTCCATGCACATCTCCTCAAACCTGCCTCCCGACACCCAAAAATTCCTCCGTTTTGCTGGTGAGTCCAGGAGACTTGCTGAGGAGAGGTAATGTACAATAGCTGTTAGACATTGGCTTAAAGATGTCTGTCCTCTTTCCTGTAGAAACTCACCGCACAGTGCTTAACCAGATCCTTCGTCAGTCCACCACCCACTTGGCTGATGGGCCGTTTGCAGTTTTGGTCGACTACATACGCATCCTTGACTTTGACGTGAAGAGAAAGTAAGAGAAGACAGCATTGAACGATGCCAACAAAACGTCACGAGATGTGATCCTCATGGGTATTCCTGCTATCCAGGTACTTCCGCCAAGAGCTTGAGCGACTGGATGAAGGCCTGAGGAAGGAGGACATGGCTGTGCACGTGAGGAGAGACCACGTGTTTGAGGACTCGTACCGAGAGCTGCACCGCAAGAGCCCAGAGGACATGAAGAACAGGCTGTGAGTGTCTTTATTTTTATTTTTTTATGTACTTTGATGTCACCCCTGTGTGGACGAGGACCCCAATCTCACGGTAATTTTTTCCCATCTTGCAGCTACATCGTTTTTGAGGGCGAGGAGGGCCAAGATGCAGGGGGCCTGCTAAGGGAATGGTACATGATCATCTCCAGGGAGATGTTCAACCCCATGTATGCCCTGTTCCGTACCTCGCCGGGTGACCGCGTCACCTACACCATCAACCCCTCTTCCCATTGCAACCCCAACCATCTCAGCTATTTCAAATTTGTGGGCCGCGTGGTGGCCAAAGCCGTCT
This sequence comes from Carapus acus, assembly GCA_900312935.1. Taxonomy (NCBI): domain Eukaryota; kingdom Metazoa; phylum Chordata; class Actinopteri; order Ophidiiformes; family Carapidae; genus Carapus; species Carapus acus. The sequence goes on from OMPJ01021630.1 coordinate 88,693, forward strand.
ACGATAATCGGCTACTAGAGTGCTACTTCACCCGCAGCTTCTATAAGCACATCCTGGGCAAGAGTGTCAGGTATGCAAACATGGATTTTACTGCAATGAGACGCATTCAGACAGCGCTGTGAATTCCATAAGCTATTTCTAGGCGGTTGCCAAGCAGAAATCCATAACCAGCTCTTGCTAGTTTTTTTTTTGTTGTTTTTGTTTTGTTTTTTTGCTCCTTTCGAGCCAACAAGTAACAACACTATGATGACAGCTTTTTTAAACGTAGATGTAATCAGAATGACCGTATATGTAACAGAAAGTTAAATCAAAATACTTGTTTAATCAGAAAGTGTCTAAATTGCTTGTGTTGAATTTCCAGGTATACCGACATGGAGAGCGAGGACTACCCATTCTTCCAGGGTTTGGTGTACTTGTTGGAGAATGACGTGTCCACATTGGGGTATGAGCTGACATTCAGCACAGAGGTTGGTACCTACAGTCTTGATGCTTGTATTAGCCTCATGTGAAAAATCAATTCCTGACTACTGTGCTGTCTGTTAACTTGACAAAGAGGAATTGGGAGTGGAGGTCCTGCATGCATAATGTTATATTTTGATAGTAACTGTAATTGTAACGGTCTCTAGATTATGTACTGCCACGGTTGTTATGTGTGGTTAAAGATTAAATATGAAGTAGTTATTGACAGATTTGGTCTCAAAATCTGGTTTTAATTTGATAATTGTGTATATGTAGGTTCAAGAGTTTGGGGTGTGTGAAGTGAGAGACCTTAAGCCCAATGGAGCCAATATCCTGGTCACAGAGGAAAACAAGAAAGAATATGTGCACCTGGTTTGCCAGATGAAGATGACAGGTGAGACAGTGATGGAACAAACTCATTTGTTTTCCCTCATCCACCTGTTAGTGGAGATAAGCGACACAAAATGCAAAACGGACAGTAGGTGTCAGCAGTGTGCCATTTCTTGGGCAGGTCAGTGCACTGCAGAATTGGTGGCTTAAAATTGTCCATACATTTGCTCTGCTAACAAATAGTCTTTTCACTTGAAACATTGCCTTCATTTTCACAAAAACCTAGAAACCAAGAAACGCTCAAGTCCTTATATTAGATGTGACAAGGTTGAATGACATCAGCATTTGAGGATAGCCTGGGCAACCATGGGCCATTTGCACCACACTTTCACTGTGTCGCTACACTACCCGCAGCAAACGAAAGTCATGTCTGACCACGTCGGCTGTTTTGTAGGTGCCATCCGCAAGCAGCTGGCAGCCTTCTTGGAGGGATTCTATGAGATCATCCCTAAAAGGCTGATCTCCATCTTTACGGAGCAGGAGCTGGAACTGCTCATCTCTGGCCTGCCCACGATCGACATCGATGACCTGAAGGCAAACACAGAATATCATAAGTATCAGTCCAGCTCTATTCAGGTACAGATGAGTGCTTACACACACAAATTAAGAATTTCTGCATTTAAGGTGGGCAGATGAGGGTTATATCTCTTTGAGAGGTAACAACACCAAAATATTTAACCACCCAAGCAGGAGGTTGGAATTTTAGGCCAGTGAACGAACGCATTAGATGTTTTGCAATGTCACTCAATATGTCTTTCCCCCTTCCTATTCAGATACAGTGGTTCTGGAGGGCCTTGCGGTCTTTCGATCAGGCAGACCGGGCCAAATTCCTACAGTTTGTCACCGGCACGTCCAAAGTGCCCCTTCAGGGCTTTGCCGCTCTGGAGGGCATGAACGGTATCCAGAAGTTCCAGATTCACAGAGATGATCGTTCCACTGACCGCTTGCCATCTGCTCATACATGGTAAATTTGATGCAGCCCCAAACCTTCACATGTTTTGACAGCACGCCCTAGATGAATAGAAGTGAGGATGAAAGTGTCTCTGTCTCTCCCTCCACCTACAGCTTTAACCAGCTGGACCTCCCGGCGTACGAGAGCTATGAAAAGCTGAGACATATGCTGCTGTTGGCCATTCAGGAATGCTCGGAGGGATTCGGACTGGCTTAAACATTGGAACATCTGACAAAGACATGCATTCACTTGATTTAGACTTGCCTACTCCTGACACTTTCACACTGATAACCTTTAAAACGCACGCACACACTTCACCATCACAGACATGACTGGATTTCATATTGAATGGTCTAGCCTTACTGGTTTCTAATCCATATACAAACAGTTAAAAACCAGCAAGTGAAATGAACTGAGTTCCATGATATACCACACAGAGAGCCTCATGTTGACACATATGTGTCTCTCTTCTCAATTTAATGTCGAATGCAGCAGAGTCAGAGGATAAAAACATGAACTAATATAAGAGGTGGTCTCTCCATTTAGTTTGATTTCTCTGTACAAAAGGTTTGGGAGTTTATTATGTTTAATCTTTTTTGTTCTCTGGCTGTGTAAAAAGAAAAAAGAGAATGTTGTGTTTGAGCAGGATGGTGATAAAACCCTTGGGGAAAAATGTTTGGTGTTTCTTGTTGCAAATTTGTGACCTCAAAAACCTTGATGAGTGGGAACCTTTTTATGGGCAGGGATGGGGTGGGGGGGCATCTTGAGAGGTTTTGGAGATATTCACAAAAAATGCACTTTTCAAAAGTTTTGTGGCATTTTTAAGGAAGGACGGTACAAAAATGAGGAAACCCTGAAGGAGATAGACATTATCCGTAAATCCTAGAGTATTTTTGGCTATTAAATCGCTGACCCAGCCTGGAGCCTTTGAATCAGAGTGGATTAACGACATGAATAAATGCATAAAATTGCGTCCATTGTCTCTTTTAAGAGTGTCAACATAACCTTAAACCAATTGTCCACTCACTCAAAGGAAACATTCAGCTTTTTGTATCAATTGAGAATTACCTTGTATTGGCAGAATGGGCATTATTGAAATTGATCTCATCGTGTTGAACTCCCATAGATCGATGTCTGAGTAACCTCATGCTGCCATAACCCTCTGCACTTAAAACAATCAGCTCTTCCATCCCTGCAATACACTCGCCATCGTTTCCTGTCACCGTCGGTCCAGCTTGTCCTCTAGACCTCTCCCTGTCTGCACGGCCATTTTAATCACCCACAACCCCGAGATGACATTGAGTGTGCCAGCATGAAATTTTTGTAATGGTGAATAATGGTGAGTGCACTTATGTACAAGCAGCGGGGTGTTTCCGTTGTCAAAATTTCAAAGCCTGTTACTCTGTCAGGCCTTGTCACAGACGTCATGAACTCATCTCTTAGTGTTGACGGTGGTATGTTCTGGCAACTCTGTGCCAACCCCCACTGAATATACCCAGTAGCTGCAGAATGGGAGCATCCATGTATTGAGTGTGTGCTGAGGCGTGATGAGTGAAATTACAGATGCCGTCTTGCAGGGATTGGCGACACCGTTGTAAGCAAAGGGTTTTAATTTTGTCAAGCAATTGGGTTTGTGCGCCACCACACCTATCTCTCTCGTGCCCATCTTCCCCTATTAGCCATGCTTTGTTTGTACAAACAGGAGACTGGTTGCTTCTGTTTGAAATGAACCAATTAACTGGCTAATGGAATTTGGCCAGCAACCTATTCAACACACTTCCTCCCAAATGACTTCACTTTTATACTGTTTAGAGGAATTTGTGTGTGTGTGTGTGTGTTTGGTACCTTGACTTAGTTTCCTAGTGAAAGTGTGGTCCTAGGATACCTGTGCAAAATGTCCCAAAAAAACAAGGTGCACTAAGCAGTGCTCGTGTCTCTCCACTAGAGGGACACGAGCCTGAGCGATGAACTGGATGCCCTGGTTCTCCCCGACTCTATCTCTATCTCTCTCTCTGACGCCCA
>OMPJ01021633.1:0-10880 GCA_900312935.1 Carapus acus
ATATCTTATATATAATATGAGATAATAAAATCTGTACCACTGAGTGACACCAGCTTTCAGGTCCAGCTGGTCCAGATCCAGCAGCAACTGAGGACAATTCAGAGAGTCAAAGTCAGTCTCACCCAAAGACAGACAAAAAAGACAACATAGAGCGACATAGAAAGCTAGAACCAATGTCACCACGAGGACAAAAGGATAGAGCTCACCTTGCCAATGAGCTCCCTCTCCCTGCTCATGAAGGACACGCTGTTCTTCACAGACAGGTCCAACCTTCTTTGAATGGACTCCTCAAGAGAGAAGTCAAAGTCGAACCTGTGCAGTGAGACAGACAGGCAGAGTAAGACAGCTAGAATCATCAAACATTTGTGGCAAACAATTTCCCTCCTATGAACCCACCTCTCGTTGAATTCGGGGTTGAGGTCTCTCTTCTTGGTGCCGGTCCTCCTCTTGGTGGTGGCCTTCTTGTCAGGGAGCAGGATGAAGCTGACGTAGGGGTCGGCACCGTCTTTGGAGCAAGCTGCCAGGGCTCTGTGGGGTGAGACGGAGACAGAGACGGTGACTTCACACACCCACACCCACCCACACACACACAGCATAGGATGGTACTGAGTGGAACACTGAGTCCTTTCGTGACAGCACACACAGACCGGCAAGAGTGGACGGTGATGAACAGCCGGCTCTCCTCCGTGGAGTAACCAATGGTCAGCTTCACCTGGCCAACGCCGTTCCCAAACTCTGTCGCTCTGGAGACAAAGCAAACACAGAGTGATTAATGTGTGTGTGTCGTGGAATTAAATATCAAACTGCTGACAGAGGAGTGCAGATTAACACAGGCCTCCACCACAATGGAGACTGTGAGCAGACAATGGGCCATTGATGCCAACACGTGCATGTGTGTGTTTACGTGTGTGTGTGTGTGCGTGGCGTACATGGGGAAACCAGGCCTGTGTCGAAGGTCCAAATGGGAAGGATCCCATTTGGGATACACACTGGTGCTGCCATCCCCGCTGACGTCATCGGAGCCATCGCCCCTCCGACACAACACCAGCTGAGTGTCCAGGATCTGTCGGACACCAGGAAATAGACTCAGATTCGAAACATTCGCTTTTTTGTCTGATTGCGACTGTTTTCGTCGCCTGTCACGATCACGCCAGATGTCAGACTACTTGAGGACAGACTTGCTTTTCAAGTGAGTGCGGAGAGACTGAGAGGAGAGCGAGACCACTTCTGACTCGAGTCATCACAGATCATGTGACCCATTCCTGCCACATGCTGTTTTTGTCTCCGCCGAGGACGCGCTTATGTTTGAACAGCTGAACATTCATCGACCCTCGTCTCTGCGCCCAGCTCGGTGACGCTCTGCCAGTTTTCCGGGGAGACGTGAAAAATATATTGACAGCCATAAAAACGGATGGAGGAATGCAGGATAAATGCGCAACAGCTGCAGAGCACAGCACATCATCCTTCAGCGCTGCGCTGCAATGTCGGCAGATTAATGTTTGGACTCAGCTAATGTGTGTCTTGTGCGTTTAGCATTGGCAACTTGTTGTCTGACAAAGGCCTCCAGCAATGTATTGGCTGCTTTTCCTCAGAGCATGTGTGTTTTCAAGCATTTAATGTTTACCTTTGAAATACTGTAGGCTAATGTGATACACAGATCTGGGCTCACGCTGCGGATCAGTTCTTCTTATTAGTTTTTGATTTGTATGACCATCCTTACCAGAATACACTTTGCTTGTCATTGCTGAAAATAATGAGGGCATTAAATGAGAATGTCTGCAGTGCTTGCAGGGCTGCTGCCTGCAGCTGGTTGAAGAAAGAAAACAAACTCAAACAGGTTCTCCTCACCTTTAGCTCCACCCTCAGCAGGATCTGGCTCTCTGGCAGAGCACCGTCAAGGCTGAGCCAGCCATCCAGCACCAGGCCAGGCTCCATCAGCACCTCTCTGAGCGGAAGCACCAAGGAGCCCAGGGCCTGGCCCCAGCTGTGGGACAGCTACACAAACACACACACTGTATTTACGAAAGGTAGGATGAAAAAAAACTCAGCAAACTCAGTGAGTGTGATCTGCTCTGCGGTTACATGCACACACACACACACACACACACACACACGGAGGTGGCGTCTCTCACCTTGACCATGAGCGTTTCATCTCTGGGATCACGGACCAGAAAGTGAAAACCTTCATCCCACCGAGGAGACGTGGAGCGCTCGTAAATCTAGAAGAGCAAAATTGAAGGGCTGAAAATATCTGATAAGATTTTCAGCCGGCAGCTCAGCCTGGAGGGCCTGCTATAGGTCTACCTTGGTCCGGTGAGATGTTCCTTTGAGGAGAATCTCAGCCCCAACTTTGGGCTCCTTCCCATTCTTCTTCAGCTGAAATGATTAAGACACACACCTGTCAGTCACTGTTATTCTTCTGAGCAAAAATGTCCAACAGGGTGGTGTCCCCTCACCGGCAGGCCATGAGCACGCTCCACATACACAAACATCAGGGCTGAGGATGGCACCACCTTGTTCAGGTAAGACTGCTGGGTCTGATACTGCAGGATCTGTGGGGACAGGCAGACAGCCCAGTCACTGAGAGCGGGGCCGGCACGGAGCTGGCCTGCTTGGGTCCGATTGGAGGACTGAGGAACTGACCTGCTCCAGTCGGGACAAGTCTGAGACTCTGGGCAGCCACTCCAGCACCAGGTGGACACGGCCTGACTTCACATCATGCAGGGTGTACCACTGACAGACGGAGAATTCACAGAGGGAAAGGTGTGAGCTGATGTACGTTAGCCGAGGGTGACTCTGACTCACAGCGTCACACTGTCTCACACACAAACACACAAACACACACCGTGTCTATGAACTGCGCGCTGATGACGTCCCGCAGGTTTAGCTTGAATCTGCAAAGACATGACTCTGTCAGAACCCCATCCACATGTTTCCCCTCTGTCTACAGCCTGGTGACCATGATAACACACCTTCCCAGGAAGTCGTCCTGATCAATGTCCTTATCAAACAACTCAAACTGGACCTCCTGGCCAGGAAGCCCTGTCAGAATCACCTGGGAACCACACAAAAACGTTGAATAAAGACACATACTGTATGTGGACAATTGGGAGGCAGGGAGCCTGGTTTTCGGAGGCCGTACCTCGTAGAGTTCGTTCCAGATGGGGTTGAGGTTCTCCTTGATGGTGTGGCTTTTGAAGGCGATCCCGGACACACGGATCTTCACGTAGGGGTCGCTCTTCCCCTTCACCATGCCCCCCATAAAGTTGTCCTTGGCTATCAGGTTTTGCGCCTCCACCAGATGGATGCGCAGCACCCCCTGTTGGGCAAAGCAAGAACACAAGTGTTGCCTTCAAGTTGTCTTCATCTGTGCATCTGACTTCACTTGTTGCCCCTTTTCACCTCGGTTGCAAACTCCGGGTCAGGGCTGGTATGCTGGGGTCTCGTTGGCTGAGGTCTGGCCAATCCGCCGAGCCCCCCACTGGCCGTTTCAGATGTAAACCCTCCCTGACCCACTCCCGAGCCTGGCTCAGACGGGCGATAGGATGGAGTGGTGGGAGTGGCGTCCTCGTTCAGCCACAGCACCTGGTGAGGTTAGAAGAGGGTCCGTCCATCAAACCTAAGGTAGGATGTGTTCGATGGACTTGTTTGTTTTTCATGCTTTTGCGCAGGAATCAGGAGGATGAGAGGAGGACTCAGATAGACGAGAAAAAGCCTCAACGTCTTCCTGTGTGTTCCTACGTGTCTGGATTTATGAGCACACATTCCCCCAGAGATGAAAAGAAGGAAATCCCTCAGGAAGCAGGTGGGAGGAATTGTACTGCTTAAGACAATACTTAAGGCACTACGGTTAGGTCCGGAATGAGTGGAGGTAAATTCTATTCATGCCTTTCAGCGTGTCCATGGACTGTGGTGAAATTCCCTGGGCAGACTCTAACACCATCAGGGTAAAGGGCACAAGGTGCTACGCTCTTGATGGGGGTCAAACTCGGTGAGAAATACCGACCCTGAGCACCATCTTCAGGTAGATGCGACTGCCGGGACCGGAGTTTTCCAGCTGGAACCACTGGTCCATGGTGAGCTCAGAGCTGGACAACAGACGAGTCAGCGAGACGGTCAGGCTGCCCAGAGACAAAGCTCGGTCATCGTCCTTAACCTGAGAAACACAAGAGATTGTTATCAGATTATCAGAGAACACAGAGAACATCTCAGCACCTTTAACACAATCGACCTTACTTGAATATCAATGTCTTGTTTGCGCGGGTCCTGGATGAAGAAGGTGAAAGCGTCCTCCCACACTGGGTTGTTGGTACCATAGCAGGTCTGAGCAAGAGGACACAATGTAAAGATTCTCAGTTTTTCTTATCGCAGGATTTATTTGGATGCACCCAAACAAGGAGCTCCTCTCACCCGGCTCTCTCTGGTCGTATCCTGGACGGATATCTGCACCATGGGGCTTGGGTCTTTGTTGCCTTTCCTCATCTTAAACACAACATTAAATACAAACCATTGTGGTTGGGAGGCGTGAAACACAGCTGCATCAAGCGTGCAGCCGGGCCTGCAGAGGAGGGAAACTTACAGGAAGGTCGTGACCTTGGTCAAGATACACAGCCAGGATGGCAGCAGAGGGCGGATCTGCAGTCTTACTAGTCAGATTCTGGTTCCTTTGGATCACCTGGAGGGGAAAGAGAAAACAAACATGTAGGACAAGGAGAAAGCAATGATCACATCTTATCAGGACATTGAGAACCCAAAAAATCTATCAATCTTTTTTTAATTTGTTGAGTTTCAGTGTACAGCAGTTCCCCAAGATAAGACATCTAACTGGTTCCCCTTCCTGCCGCAACCGACACCGAGCTGCACCACTGCAAACGCGCATCTCCAACACTCATCTCCCTCATATCGCCAACTTCGTCTGTGCAAGTGTCTCTGACAGCATCTCAGCACGTCAGGCTTCAGGCTGGATACCTAACTGTTTCCGTACAAGTTAACCTTACTCATCGTGGTCGTTTTGAATCCTGGTAGCCGAGAGGAACAGGTGCAGCGGACGTGTCCCTCTAGCGACCGAGCAGATGTGACGGCAGGGTGAAGCACCTGGCGCGGGACGGGGACACGCCTCTAATGGCAATTATGGATGGAAATTTACTAGATAACAAGTTATGACGAACTCATCTTACTGACAGTCTCTCTGAACCTATTGTATTCGTAAGTTGACCACTACCTGCAATTGAAAATCATAAAACTGAAAAAGAAAATCCAATAGCGTGAGCAGCAGGATTCACGGAACACGCACCTCACTCAACCTGGCAGCAGAGGGCAGTAGAGAGAGCCACTCCAGTCTCAGGTGCACGCTGCCAGATGGCACGTCCCTCAGATTGAACCACTGAGAAAACAAAAATTATACACGCACAAACGCATAAACACACACACCCGCACGCACACACACACACAGACACAGACACACACACGCATTGTTATGATTTGGGTACTTGTTTTGGGTGGGAACTCAGAGCAGACCAACATGGCATCAAGGCAAGTCACGAGGAGGAAGAGAAGGAAGAGCTCGTGCTAGTCACCCGCTCACAAGGTTACATCACTGGAATGTTCCCTTGGCAACCACAGCAATCTTGTCAGCTGGTGAATGAATAATCCAGCAAAATTCTGCCGACTCACATCATCCACCACTCTGGCCTTCTTCACAATATCCAGATCCACCTTGGCCCTGGAAGGAGACAATAAGAGAAGAGAGAAGAAAAGCAGGAATAGATCAGTATGAATCCGTTTGTTTCCTCCAAAACATCACAACATTCTGAGCCAAGGTAGCAGAGACAGAACCAGGACACGGGCGGCACATGGAGATGAGCTACCTCCCCAGGAAGTCATCCTGGTCTGGGTCTTTGTCAAACACTTCCACCTCCAACTCCTGACCAGGAACTTCATGGACAATCACCTGACACACACACACACACACACAAACACACAAATGGACAAATACACAAATGCGCACGGCTACAAAGGAGGAGGAGGATACAGCCACAAATGGGCACGCAACATGCAAACAGGATCACAACAGCTCGCCGCACGTTGGTGATTCGACATCCCATCAACATTTGAGCTCAAATTGGACAGATAGATGTGCTCTGTGAGCTGTTTATCTCAAAACAGCAGCTTCCTGCAACAACGCTCACACCCAGTGACATGCAGGGAACAATTTGATAAATACGGTTCCTAAAATTTAAACGACAGCTAGCTGCGGTGATAATCAGATGACTAGTGTCAAAGCCTGGGCCTTGAAATTCAAACATCTGAAATGCAATTTGTTGAAACTCCTGTTGAGTTTCCAATCATTTTGACCGATCTGGGGCTCTTTCTGAGAATTTCCCCCGAACACTCAACAGTGACAGACGACTCGGACTCCCCCAGATGGTCTCTCCCTCCTCCTCCTCCTCCCCGCCCTCTAGACTCCTCTCACCTCGTACATCTCCCTCCACTGTGGGTTAAGGTTGCTGTCCACGTGATGAGACGTGAAGATCTGTGTTCCCACGCGGAGCACCGCGTACGGATCTGACTTCCCATCGATGAGACCCTTTATCACCGTGTCTTTAGCGGTCAGGTCCTCAGCCTCCAGCAGGTGGATCCGTACCACTCCCTGATGTACGCACAGAGAGGAGCACCCGGTCAGATGAAAGCCACGCATAGGGTTTGTCTCCACGCTGGACCTTACGACTCTCACCCTTGGGAGTGGGGAGCGGAGCTGTGCAACGTGCAGGTCAGCCACCAGGGGGATGGTGAGGCGGTTGGGGAGCACCAGGTGGGAGGCGATGGCATCCATTATCATTGTGTCCGACATGGCGCTACACGTAAATGTAGAGATGCATCGGTGACAAAGGGGAAGAAGAGAGAGATAACACACACTCAACATGTCCATGTTGAGTCTTCACAAAGCATTGTCTTCAATATGGGATGATGTCTTTGATGCTCGAATACAGTTATAATCCTGGGTGTGCTTGGCAAGACTGCAGTGACCCCTTTTAAAGATAAATATTCTATGATTTCCTATTTCATTTTATTGATTTTACATGTTCTACCATGTTTAAGTGATGTTTTCAGTGTTCTCGACCTTTCACCCTATACTTTCATCCGACCAACATTACGACAACCAACTGCGGTGACAAATGCAATTTTTCTGTACATGTTGACCTAAGAACTAATGCAAGACTGAAACTGATGCAACACAAACTAGCGTGTTCACGACAGTGGTTTACCAAGGTCATTAAAATACAGTCCATGTTGCAGCTTGAATATCACTTTGTTCAAAGTCTGGTCTGACCTTTTGTGTCTAAAATTAATTACAATCTTTAGGAGGGTGACTCCTCCTAAGATACTCAATGATTTCTAGCTGTCATTGTTTCAAAATGCACCACTGGTGTGCGTCCTACACAAGGACCTGACACATGTGCAAAAGCAGGAGCCACATATACAGTAGTAGCGATTTCTCCATTGATGACTGATCGATGACAGACTGTCCTCTGCGACAAACAGACACGCCTCCTTCTAAAACACCTCAAAACAAACACACGGTAGATTAAGCAGTGTAGCAAGGATCATCGTGACCCCACCTTTAGAGCTCTACTACTGCTACGACTAACGCTTCAACACACACACGCTAATGCTTCAACTCACTTAAGGCCTGGAATGTCCAGCAGGTTGGTCAACCCAGTCCAGTTGATGTCCAGTTTCTGTGACGCACACACACAGGCAGAGACGAAAGCATGAACACTCACTTCATACAATAACCACCTGAGCTACAGGCATATCGATACACTCACAGGCCTGCGGATGAAGAACATGGTGATGGCTCCAATTAGAGGCACATCTCCAATCAGGGGCTCCAGTATGACACGCAGCTTCCCGTGCAGCTGCACAGAGAAGAATGTCAAGCTGAAGGAAGCAGAGAGGACAGTCTGCAGTTTGTTACTCTACCTGGATCCCTTTGACTCCTGCCTTGCAGAAATACTTCTTAATTTCCACGTTAATCTCAACGTCGCCTGCATAGCTGAAAGAAAGAAAAGGTGGACACATTGCTGGGCCTGTGAGGACTTTCTCAGTCTACAAAATGTAGAGGAACCCGAAAGGCTTTTTCATGTTACCTCACATACACGTCCAACAGAACCTGTCTCTTGTGTTCCGTGTGGGCCTTCACACCAACCACCTTCAGAGCCTGTGAACAGAGCGGCTGCCATGAAACAAAACAAACAGAAAACAGAGCAGCCAGTCGCGTGTTTGTGCAGCACTCTGGATGCTTGCTCCCATTGTCCTGTGCGTAGTTACGCAGTTGTCCCTGGGCGGCTCAGCTACCTTGTCGCCTAGGTTGACCTTTGTGAAGCTGAGCGTCTGCAGGTGAATGCTGGAGGCTCGGATGGCTGGAGCGATGGTTTCCACCAGGAGTTTCTCCATGTACTGGCCAAGGAAAGGCCAGGCCTGCTGCAGGATCTGCAGGAGGCAAGGAAACAATCACACAGCTGCAACTGTCTCCTCCAGATGCTTTATCATGTGTCACAAATAGACATACATGCCTGACAAAACTATACATATTGATCGTTTACTTTGTGGCTAAAAGGCTTTTAAAGGCTTTGACTTGAAACTCCTGTTGAGCATCAGTGACACAGTACATCAGATATACTCTCAAAATAAACATGTGTACTATTCTATTCTATTCTATTCTATGTAGTTTATTTTCCAGCAGTTGAAGCATATAAGCTGGCCAACTAAATTGTTGTGTTGGGGAGTTATTTTGGAATCTCCACTTTGTTATTTATGGTGTGTGTGCCTCTTTATCTTATGGTGGGGACAAAGACACACACGTCCAGGGACAGGTGTTGTGTTGACTTTGGCGTTACGGTGGGAGGTGTAGGACCCAGGTGTGACTTCTTGGACCTCTGCCCCGCAGCCAAGTCGGTGTCCCCTACAATGTTAATGCTCCTGTTATCCTTGCAGGCTTTGTTTTCTTAGATGTGTGGCGCACATAAACTATTTGTTTGTTGAAACATTTCTCCGTGTAATGGTGAAATTGTTGTTTGCGGGCAGTCCGATCACATGTGGCGTGGCCTGGAGCAGCCGTGATGTGTCGAGCGCAGCACACTCCCGTCCTGCAGTCTGCGTCTTTTTTGTCGCTGAGCCCATTATGCTTCTTTCTGCCCCGCTTTATTTGCATTCATATCCACGCCTGCCCTGCGCCGCTGCTGGGTTAGTATACCAGCAAAGAAATAACCGATCGTCCTCCCTGACTCAGATCTGCTCCGATGATCAGACTGCAGAGGCGAAATTGCACCGACAGTGAAAATGTCTTATCAGCACCAATCCTGCTCCAGGAACTCAAGGGCATTTAACTTTTAGGGTTCTTATCTCTGTACTTTGCTGGGCGATGAGCAATTGCTAAAAAGTGGTGAGCAGGTATTGCTGACAGACCTACTGGAGGTCAGAGGACAAACCTTATTCACCCACTCCACTTTCTCCACGTCGGGGAAGTTAACCTGCAGGGACAAATAATAAGCAAAGTTAATTCAGGCTTTCATTTCATTTTATTCGATTCGTGCCATTGCATTTGATTCGTGCCATTAGCAGGATGCAGTACGCATCTCACTTCACATTTGTTGTCACACAGCTCGTCTCTAGGCGGAAATGAGAGGAAATGTGAGGAAACCACCAAACACATGCCGTGTTATCACAACTCCCTCTCTAGAGAAACACATGATTTGCAGATTAAGCCACACACGAACTAATAAGTGCACGCGCACACACACACTTTTTATCTTGATATGGTGGCCCTGTCCCTGCTGTTGCTGTGGGAGATGTTTATAAGCCATCAGCTTTTTGAACCAGATAAGATCAACGGCAGCTCCACTTCGTGTAAACGCAGAGGCAACACACCGTGTGTATCTAACGTCTCCCCCTGCCACAGACACAATTTGAACGTTAAACAACTTCAAGCCCCTGCTTTGGGCTCTCTAACATTGGCGCCATTGTTTCCACTGCTGTGTAATAAGCACCTCCGCAGGCAGCTCGACTCATTCTCTGGACACTTGCACACCAGGAATGTCCCAATATCGCATTATACACGGACAGGAGCATAAAAGGAAAAGTCGGGCAGATATTTGTTCTGTTAGAACACACAAGTAGCTTGTATGGGGGCGTGTCTGCAGATGAAGACACCAAAATCCCCTTCGTACCACTGTGATAACGCAGTTGCGGTGAGGTGTGAGGCTGCGGGGGGGGACTCACCCAGGGGGGCAGGTCCCGCTTGGCGCGGAGGACCTTCTCGGTGGAGAAGTCCATCTCGCTGTCCAGGAGGTACATGGCAGAGCGCAGCCTCATCACCTTCTCCAGCCGGCTGTGCTTCCATCCCATGTAGACCATCAACCCGAAGAGGATCACGCTGATGCTGAAGCCGAAGTACCCGGCCAGATACACGGGCAGCAGCGCGGCCAGGCACTTACCGAAGGACCACAGCACGACGACGGCGCGGTCACCGGGCGACTGCCCCGCCGCCGCCGCCGCCGCCGCCGCATCCGAGGACGGCATCGCCAGCTGTCGTCTCCCCTCCGCTCACCCGCGGAGGTGTTCGCACGTCCGCTCGGGGCCTCTCGGCTTCTCCCTGCGCACCTCCAGCAAGCGACGAGGTGAGAAGATTCACGGCGATGACGGAGAACATGCGGAGCTGCGAACCTGCAACTCGGGCGGTGAAGTCATCGTCGGTGTGAGCGCCTCTGACGGGGCAGTTTCATTTACGTGTCCCCGCACAGAGCAGACGCACAGGGACGGAGACCTGCGTGGGTGTGGAGGGGAGGGGATAGGGGGAGAGAGGGAGAGAGGGGGCGGGA
>OMPJ01021633.1:10900-27469 GCA_900312935.1 Carapus acus
GGGATCAGCTGGGAGTCCTCCGCCACAGCAAAGCCGGCGGAGGATTTATCCCGGTGATTAACACAAGTTGGCAGGCCGTGACGCTCTCAGAGGGATTGGTTTCCCTAAAGGCCGCACCAAAAAATGACAAAGGGAAAAAAGAAGGACAAGAGAAGAAAATGCACAGCTGCGGGTTAACGACTGTCTTTGTCACTCCGTTGTCTGATTTTCATGCGGTCCCTGTTTACCCACAGGCGCCGCGCCCCTCTTGCCGCAGCTTTGAGTTTCATGCATTTACATTCACCAAACATCTGAAACATCAACGGCACAGACGCAGAGCGGCTCCCTCCAGATGGAGATGAGCGCCTCCTCTGCGCCACCTGCATGCACCAAACCAAACCGTCCGCACCGGGCGAGTGTTTATGCGCCGCAAAACGCGTAAACACGCAGACGGTCGCTCACATGCAGCCGGTCCTCCTGTGGTTTCCCGGTGACCCCAGAGTCCATTAAGCAGTGCGGGATTCGATCCAGTCACCGGTTGCTTGGATACCTCTGCCTCCGCGTTTGCGCAGGATTGCCTTACATAAGTGGGATCGTTCAATCACACACGCATCACACACACACACACACACACGCTGCACTGACGACACATGGTTCGGATGTAAACATATTAAAAAGGAAGGTGGTGACACACAACATCATCATCTTACCATAAACATCAAATCACAGCATTGGGAGACGGATCAAACTATACTGCTCACAAAATGATGGGAACTCTGAAACAACACATCCAAGATTTCAATGAATGAAACATTCCAGTTGGAAATCTTAATTCATCACATTTTGGAAAACAAGATAAAGATAAAAATAGAAATGATCAATTAGTGTTGCTCCCTGACTGGGCAAATTGATTTAGCAGAGGTGTGAATGACTTGGAGTTCCATTCCATGTGAGATGTTCCCTCTAATGTTTTGAGCAGTGTATATTTCGGATGTCTTTCTGTATATTCAAAGCGGGACGACGGATTACATTATGTGTGTTGTTTGAGGCATTACGTCAAGGTTAAACATTGATTTGAAACCACGTTCTTTCTGACTGCTTTGGATTGTGGTGTTGTGTGTTTGTTTTTTTAACCTTGAGAGTGCTGATTGATGAGTGCCTGTGGGAAGAGGAATTCTAGCAGCATCTTTGGCTCACCACAAAGCTCTATAGTACATGCACACAGGAAGAATCACGGCGAAGATCTCCAATGAAAACAGGATGAATGATCAGAGTGGTGTGGTTTTCTGCTCTGCAACCAATAGAGCAAACCATCATAAACACAATCCAACGAAACTAATCTCTCCAAATCCACAAGCAGAGCCTGCTGCTGTCTGCTGGATAAACAGTTTGCTGAAATACAGCAGAAAATTCATTCTCCACTGGTAACATGTCACACTGAAGATCATATCGACAGCCGTGCTGGCGACCCAGTGAGGCGACACAAATTGGGTGATAACAGAAACAGAATAAGCAGAAGTTGCCTGTCAGTCACATGGTTATGAGAAGCCGCATGTGATGTCGAAATCATACACATGTCAAAAAAATGCCGCAGGAAAGGTCACGTCAGGCACCTCTCAGAGGTCGGACCTCACTTTCTCCCCGGCGGCGTACAGCCACTGCACGCTCGCAGCCGTAATTACAGTACTGCAGTAAAACTGGATGAGAGTGCCAGGATGAAATGCTTCTTTCTGTCCCTCCTTGGTGGTGTACACTGAGCCAAGTGTGTGTGGGCTTTGTCCCTGCCTACTTTTATTGTTTGTATAGTTGGAGCTCTATGGGCCCATTGAGTTATGGGGCTATTCTATTGACTGCCACGGCACACAGAGAGTCTGTGGACAGGCCACCGTCTGTGACCCAGCCTGGCGTGGAACCTGGTATTTTCCTGAAATGAATCAAGGTACTTTGACTTTGTAAGTTTTGCCCTCACTTTGGACAGTTTTTATTGTCTAATAACTCGGCAGGTTTGTACTGGCAGGGAAGGACTTTGGATGGCAGTGGGTTTTGTTGTGCTGCAAGCGCAAAATCACAGCGGGAGCACATGAACGTTTGTGCTGCCTACAGTGTCCTCTTGGAAAGTGCAAATGGTGAATGGATAGTAATTAGACGTGAGGTGCAAACTGCTGGCATATACCGGAGCGTATTGCTTTCCAGCAACAACCTCCTCCCTAAATCATCTCTACAGGGGACGTCCTCCACACACAGGGCGGCAAGGAAGGAGGAACAGGGGTGTGACTGAACAGCGAGCTGTTTCTTGAGGGTGGGACGACGAGATGTGCTCAGAATCTGTCTGACTTTTAAGATGAGGCTTGGTAGCTGTTTCAGCTGGAGATCTGATCAGGCATGCAGCTCAACTCCTCAAGGTGATTGACAAGTATGGACTCGCTGTGATGCTAAAAAAGTGCACAATGCATTTCATCTCCTCAGATTGCATTACTTTGGGCATGTTACACCCCTTTGCGAGTGCAACATTCTGTCGCAGCCAACTCCTTGGGAAAAGTCTTATCTTATATGTGTCTGCCTGATGTGAATTCTTAACGTGGTTTCACCAATGTAGTACTTCTGTACCTCATTGGATGTATGACATACAACTTTTAAGTTTCAGTGCTCTTACTTTCTTTCAGAGCACTGAGCCTGACTCCTGAGCACTCCGGCTCACTGCTTGTGATGGACAGCATTGTCCATAGCACCATCCTGGGACCCTTTAACTGTTGCATTAGCCCAGATGAGGCATAATAAAATTTCACCTACCTCTGCTCAGCGAAATGTGAGCTACAGCACACCAGCTCCCCCCTCTGGTACACTTTACCACCTACTTTGTTCTGTCAGTAGTAGGGCCTCAAGACAACCTCTATGCTGCATGGAAATCAAGCATTTACCTTAATCAGGAATCAGAAATCTTCATTGTCATTACAACAATTCACATTGTGTAATGAGATTAAGGTGCAGCCATGGCCTCTGTTCATCAACTAGGGATCTGGCGTCGGGGAGCGGTGGTTTAGAAGGCTGCCCTCTTAATGGTAGAGGACTTAAAATCTTCAAAACTTTTTCCATTCCATTTTGAATGTTACTCCTGCAAGCAAAGACAGGTCCAGACCCAAGCACACTGCATTGGTCTGTTGCAACCCCATCCCTATATCTAATAACAGGGCATCACATCATCTCACGGGAAACTGGAAAGACAAGGGCAGAGTCAATCTTCCAAACAAAACTTTTAATTAATCAAAATAAAAACACAATCGTTTTGAGAAGAGTTTAGAGGAGTGAAGCCTCGTGAGTCCAGAATGCCCCAAACTAGAGACTCGTTCGAGAGCGGCTGAGGAACCAAACCAATCCACATGCCGCCGCCGCCGACTTCTGTCTCGCCCTCTGGGTGGACCGTCGTCTTCAGCTGCGGTCTCCACGTGATCGGAAAGGGCGTTTACTTGGACCTCTGCCTCATCTTTCTCCTTTTACGCTTCAGCCTACAATGCGAGATTGAAACAGACCGGCAAACTTAGAGAACTTTACCGGCCATATCAACGCGAATCTCAAGACCCTGTCCGTCCTACCTGCGCATGCGCTTCTTTCTCCACTGTGAAAGAGACAAAAATAGTTAGGTTTTTACATTATTCCAGGTAACATTGTGACACTAGAGTCAATCTCAATTTCTGGTGCAATCCTAGCAGATTAATAAGTCATTTAAATAGGATATGTTTACAAACACAGAAGACAGCGGAAAGGAACTTGATATTTTGCCTAATACACAAAAATCACAGACCTTGGCTCGCATGTCGAAAAGATCTGTCTGCAAGTAAAAGGAATAAAGTATTCGGTTAGGTCGATGATTAGAAAGACACCTCAGATTTAAACGGATTCTTTCACCGACAGGCGAGGGTCTACGTACCGTCAAAACAGATGGTCGCCAGGAAGAACGTCACTTTCCAGCGACACTGTTTTTGTCAAGAAGGCCTCGCTCTGATTGGCTCGTGGTGGATTACTGGAAATGTAGTTTAATGTGACGGGATTCGCTACCGCGAACGTACGGTAGTAAACAATAACTTATTGTGTTAAGAAAAATCTATTCATTGAGTCAGTTTCGCCCTGAAATGCCGCTTCTATTTATATAGTTTTTTTTGTTTCAAATCAAACCACCTTCAAGACGGCTAATACATACAACCTTTTTTCTTAGTATTATGGAGTGTGGAATCGCAATCTTCGTCATTTATATATGTTACTTGTAGCCCTTATTGATACGTGTCTGATGTCATCGCCTATTTCTAACAGTCCAAAATAATTTCACAGGATGTTGGATGGATAAAACAAGATATTGTTAGGCAAAAACATGTGCAAGACGCAAGTCACTGTAGTAGCACACAATTCTTGGTTATTTCACTCATGACAAACTTACACTGTGTACATGTCAGCCTAAACATTGTGTGTATTTCAAATGACTCGTACAACCAGTCATAGAACAATTACCTTCAAGAATAATAAGTTAATTGCTGAACACTTTCTGTCAGAGAATCATAGAAAGGGAACCTCCCAAAAGGATCAACAAAGTATGTCTACACTATCCTATCCATCCATCCAGAGAGCAACACAGACACCAAAGAAATCATGTTAGGTGGCTTTTTAATGTTTCCAAAAATAGTCTCTGAAACTGGGATTTGTTTTACAAAAGCATCCATACATTTATCAACTATGGAATTCTTATGTAAACGCAGACTGTCAGACTCAGTGGTGGCACCAGAGGACTGAATGCTGAACCCTAGGCAAGACGTTTACCATCCCAAACTGAGATGGCTTAGAAAACTGCTTCTCTTGTTTAATTACTCCATTGACAAGTCATGGAAAAACAATTCTGAAGTTAGCTGGGTAACCGAAGTGGAACATGAAGTGATACTATTACAGCCTGGGTAGGACTACTGCGAATATAATTTCACTGAATTCAAAATAATCACAGATGATGCCATGCTCCTAATTTGTGTGGAAGTCACAATGGCATCAGTGGAGCACATTTTTGCTCATATCAGCAGAATGTCCATCCTGAATGCTCTTTGTATGTGCAGCCACTAGCAAATGATCTGTGAGCACAATTACGTAGGTGGCATATTGTGTAGTCATAATCCTTAGGTGCATAATCAAGATCTTTTTATTTTTTCTAATCTTGATTTACTGATGCTTCTGCAAGACACAGAAAGGGTCAAGGTCAGAAACAAGTGCTTAAATCTTCCGGTAAGAATAAGTCCTTGCACAAAATGTCCTCATTTGTACTGGATGCACGCCTTCTGTCCTCTCTCAAGGACAGCAAGATTTAGTAGGGATGTGTGAGTGTGTCGGATGGGCGGTTGGAGTGACAAACGAGGAGCAGCAGCATCAGTCGGAGGTATACTCGAGAGCTATGGCAGCAAAGTGCCTCAATCGGCCGAGACAGAGGGATTCTTGCTATCTGTTCTTTGGGTCGTCACATGTCAGCCAGTATTTCTCAGAAACAAAACGCTGAGCAGCTTATTCAGCAGCTTCGCTCTCTGCCAGCTGTCCTGTGGCCGTCTCGACAGTCTTTGAGGCCTTTAAAAAATGCAAAGGAGGCAAGTCAGGGTGGAGCTGGGGGTGATTCAGAGAGCAGTACCGTGTTGTTCTGTCACCCACCTTCTTTTTCTTCTTCTTCTGCGTCTTGCGGCTGGCTGAGCTTTGAAGCAAAGCCTTCATACAGGGGGGAAAAAGACAAAAGACGAAATAGCATCGATGAGCTCCACAAAGACAGCACAAAGCAGAAATCATAAAAACAAAATGGGGCAGCCATGATGACGCTGGTATGCTGATTGCATCGTCTTTCAATGAGGGATGTGCACGATACCTTCAACTCTGGGTCCTCCACCTCGTGCTCAGCCTTGTAGAGCTCAGGGTCGTAGAGGCTGTTGGTGATCCGCAGAGGTCCGTTGGCCATTAGCAGCACGGTGAACTTGAACTGGGCCACAAACTCACCTGAGGGTTAAGAGGCACATTTGATCTCCCCTCCAATTGTACGAATGCACCCCTCCCCAAATAACACACACACAAACCTGGCTCTGACTGTGTGCATTGTTTTTCCAGGACAACTACACATGCCTTTGTTTTAGGTATTCTGTGGCTGCCCTGGTGCTTTTCAACACAAGTGTAACCTGCCATTTGACTGTGTCAGTTTACTCAGCACAAACGGTGACCTCAGCAACAGGATCAAAACAGGCAATTCAAGTGGGGTGCAGCACACTCTGCATGCACGTTTGTGCGTTTCCGCAGTGTTGTTTTTTTTTTTGTCCACAATTCAGTGATTTGTCACATTTCCACCACACCCGCTGACTGCACATCCATCCCAGTGCCACTCACTTTCTTTTTCATGCAGCACGTTGAACGGCTGCAGCAGCCCGTGTTTGGTGCACTCCAGCACACCCAGCTTAGCCTTGCCCTCATCCTCGAATGCTCTGAGTAAACAAATAGGAGAAGTGAGAGATTAATTGGGGCTCCATGGGCAGATGATAGCAGTGGAATGGGAAAAGTTAAGACAATAGAAGAAATTCAAAAAGAAAATCATCATGTTTAGACGTTATTGTGATCTGTCCTATTGAATGTGATGTAGAGATTCACTCTAATTGCCTGAACTATGAATGAGGACAATTGACAAAGCAGGGTGAGACACTGATCCGTTATCATGGCCTGTGAAAGCATATACTCTCTCACTCTGGCACAAACACACATATACACAGGCACAAGTGCACACCTCAATGTGAAAGGCATCGCATCAAAGCGCCTCTCCACCTCACTGAAGAACATTCGTGATGTCTTCATCTTCAGGCCGTACACCTTGCTAGGGTCTCGTTTGTACACAGTGATCCTGTTTCCTGTATCTCTGGCCTATATTATAGAACACAGATAAGGTTCTTGTCATCAATACTCTAGGAAAGGGCTTGGATTTTCCACAGACACACCAGAATTAATATCAGATTTCCTCTAACCTTTCCCTCTCCAGAGCTGATGAGCACATCCACTGCATACACCTCATGCACCTCAAACTCAGCCTTCTCGTGGTCCTTTCTGTTGAAAGAAAGAAGTGGTATCATCTGCTGCCCAGTTTGAACATTTTACGCAGCTGGCAATCAGGACAAGCACCAGACTGCATTCACCTCTGCTGGTCTGTCGGGTTCTGGATGATGGTCTTCTCTCCATCGCTGACGTGCTGCTTCAGCTGATGGGACAGCATGCCTGTGGACAGGACAGGAAATGGTCCCATCAGATGTCAGATTGGACAAAATTGCAATATTGGAGGGGCTTCAAATCATTTCATGTCTGACATAACAGGTGCAGAGAATCTGAACACACTCACCCTCAACTGGGGTGCACTTGAATGACTTTGCAATTTTGTTCCAGGCTTCTGTGACCTGTGTGTTCTTCAGACGGGGGCATGAGGACAAATGTAAGTGTAGTGAGATTTGAACCATTATGCTTGTTTACACAAAGCAGCAATCTGGGAAGAGAGGTGTACCTGGTTCCCTGGTTTGACGAGACGCAGGGCGGCCTCAGCACAAAGGTGGGCTGCTTTGATAACGTCGGCCTTCCGTCCAGTGACAGGAGACTCCTGCGATTGAAAGGATGAAGAAGTGGGGACAACCAATTAAGGAACGAAGCTCATGGGAGTTGACACCACTAATCCCTATGCTAACCTCAGAAATCACACTGGGAGATGACATACCTTGGTCGCACCCACAACAAAGCTGTGAGCCACGTTTGAGATGAAGCCATCGACGTGCACGCCAAGATCACTGCACGGAACCAGAAAACGGTGACATCAGCATCCGCAAAACAAATCCAGTAAATAACAATTTATAGAAATACACAGGCTGAAATCCTAGGGTGAAATCTTACACTTTAACAAGGTCGCCATCCTTTAACAAGATGTCTGGCTCACTTTTCAGTGGGGAGTTGTGGCATACGCAGTTGTTAACCGATACACAAGTAGGAAAAGCAATGCCTAAAAAAGACAAGAGTAAATGAGAGATGTTACACAGACTTGCATAAGCACATTTGTGAATCCACATTTATATTCTCAATCGGTCTGATCCACTGACCTTTTTTCATTTCCTTTTCCTTCTTGAAGACTTTGCCGGTTTCTGCCATGATGAAAGCATCTCCCTTTTCACACAGGCTAAGCACTGAGGCACCAGTGGTAGCTGCATCCACCACTAGCTTCAGGGCCTCTGAAAACATGAAAGCACTTGATGCCATACGAATATTTCTCCAGTGACAGTGAGCATTAAGGGGGATTGGGATTATCCAGACAGCATAGCAGGCGGTCAAGGTGAATAGGTTATCTTTAAAATGACACCTCTCAATGTTTAGGGTTGAGTCCTGAATGCTCACAAAAGAAATTATCTAACCCTGATGATCTAAATGGTGACACATTGTCATCTTGCATCCCATAGTTATAACTGCAGATTGCAAGGCTTAAATTCTACAGATCTGCTTTTTGTGTTTTAAATATCAAGGAATGAAATGAAGAAAATGAATCACGTCACAAATCTAACCACAAATTTAGGGCAATAATCGTCCCAATGCGTGAAAAATTACACTTAACTGAGTTTCAGCCTCTAATTATTACAACTGACATTTGCCAAAATAGAATCAGTCACTGAAATCAACACAAGGAGTCACTGCGCAAACTGTGAAGACAATTGATTGTTGTGCTGCATTAACAAAGAAGCAAATTTCTCACTAGTGTGTCACTTCATCAACGTTTTCAATGCATGGTTTATCATTCGAGCCAAAACGCCATTGCTAAGGACAGCTCATCTGATAAGAATCCTCTCCATCCTCAACAAAGTGCCTCTGATTCTAGCCGACGGGTCAGAAACCCTCTCTCAAAAACGCGCCAGACTGGAAAGACACAAAACGACTTAAAAGAGGCGCCCGAATGTGACACAGCGAGGGTCAGGGAGCAGATGTACAGCAGTTAGATGTGACAGCTGTAATCAGCTCAGTGCTTCGTGCAGTCACAAGCTAACCCACTAGCATGCTAGCGGGCGGCGAAAGCTAATGCTAGTAAGATAGGTTAAGCTTACATTGTAGCGGTCAGATAGCTAGGAAGGCTATAGTGACTGCAGAAATTTGATAGAAAGTTCAGAGTCACACTAATGGGACAACCAGGATATATGTAAAGAGCTTGCTTGGTTTAGCGGCATTAGATCCAGGGCCGCTGTTTAATAATTACCCGCTGCCGCGGCACATGGCACAGGTGCTGGCTTGGCATGAATAGCTGACACTGCTAGCTACCACTTAAAACCAGAGTGCTGCTTACGGTTCGCAATGTCGGCCCCCATCTTGTACTTGGTGACCACCAAGTCGTCTGCGATGGTCTGCTCCTGTTGATCCTCATCTCCAGACATGTTGGCGGTGCGTCCTCGTACTCAGAGTAACTTTCTCCCCGGTGTGTGTCAGTCATAGACGGAACACGCTGCTCTGCGCCCGCCTGTCCGTGACCGCCTCCGGCCGGCAGCCTGGGACCACTACACCCCGCCTACGGCCAAAGAGCGTCTGCACCGCCAAGAGAAGTATCCTCCCTCAATAGACTAACTGCCAAATTGGCCATAGCCGTTGACAAAACCAGACAGTTACAGACGAGATCTGCAAATTAATGGAATCGTACCATCATACATTCAATATTGCAATTGTCAATTGAGAATACCATTGGAATGAGGGTTCCACAATACCACTGTGGTATATGCATGGATTAATGATGCATTGTTACATTTCAGTACCACTGAAAGTCAGGAATAAACGTAAAGTATGTTACAAAAGGAGAGGTAAAAAGCAAAAACTGATGTGAACAACTGTACACCATACATATATTGTATGTGATAGTTCTGAAAATCATGTAAACCACAATTACATACTACAGTACATAAATACAGCACATTAGATACAGTTAAATAAATGAATGAATAAAGACACGTACAAGTGAATATCTTTGAAAAAATGTATTTGTTTGAATGCATTGTTCCCTTCTTCATGTTGTGTTCCCTTTAACATATACTACAAGACTGTTCTACCACTACAGAAATATTAATAACTGAAAAATTAGACATTATATATGAGATTAAATGTATGGAAAACTGAGTGGTCGAACTTACACTACAAGACAACAAATTTGATTTGCTGCATTGTTTATCCTTTTCAGTGATCACACTGAGTTTTCACCTTTCACTGGCCTAAGGTTTGCCTAAAACATAACAACAGATGGAGGAACTGAATTTTCTAAAAAGCTTTTGCAGTTTCTTGGGTTTGGTCCCAGTCCACATTATTAGGTGCGCACAGCATCTGGCTTGAGGAAGAGTCTGCTGTGCCAGTAGTCAGGGTTGTCAAACGAAGTACTGTTGCTGTTCTCTCCCACACCCGAGCACACCTTGATGTATCCCCCAAGTCCTGCACATCTGCTACTGGACATCTCCTCTGAAACTGCTTTCACCGTGACTGGGAGGTTCTGGTACTCTATTTGTTCCCACCCATGGGATGCCACTCCAAATCTGTCCATCTCCTCATACTCCTCCACCTTCCCTCCCCCAGCTGTTAGCACATCTGAACAGGGTGTGACCATACTGCATAGATCCCCCTCAAGAGGTATGTGTTTATTTGTGCAGTGGCACCTTTCCTCTTCCCTTTGCTGATTTTTCAAAGGCTCCACAACTTGGCTCTCCTCTGAGGCGTCTGTCTCCTGTGTCTGGATTGTCCTTTTTTCTAGCTTCTCCTTGGATTCGTTCTCTCCCTCAACCGAGTCAGATCGCCGAATGTCCATGTATTCATATCTGCCAAGCTCTTGTGGTAGGCCCTCCTGTTCAGTATTCGGAGAGAGCTGATGTTTACCTGCAGAGTTCCTGTGCTCTCCCATGGGTCCCTGACAATCTCCAGCCATCCTCGTATTGATTGGTGTTGTGTGTTCCAGATGATGGCTGTCAGCATTACAGATTGGAGAAGGTAAAAGAGACATTTTTGGATTTTGTGCAGTTGAGGGGTTATCTAGGTGTGGAGGGATGCCTGCAGGTAAGTCAGGAGGAGCAGCTGACTGTTCAATCATGACTTCATATAGTTGTGTGAGGTCGACGGCCAATGGAGACAGGTCCTTTTGCAGTTTTGCAGTTCTTGATGTCTTTCGCCCCGAGTGAACAACTTTAGAGACTATGAGGGGGAGAGCAGACGACACTGGTCAGAGGGAGAGTTGGCAAAAACAAATTTTCAACAGGTACAATCGTTACCTCTCTCTGGAGTCTCAGGTGATCCAGGGAGAACATAGCCATAACAATCCACTTCTTCTTCCTCCCCTGCAGCCCACACCCTGTAGGATGGTGGACTTGAAGCCGTCGACATCTTCCTGTGTTGGGTGATGGATATGCGAGCGTTGCCTCTTTCAGAACCGACCCTGACTCGACGCTGGCTGCTGGCCAGAAAGCCTTCCTCTGACCTCTCAGGCAGCGTCCGCACAGAGCTCAGACGAGCCCTCTGAGACCAGAGCTGGAGGGACAGCAATACAAGGGAGCAATGCGGCACGACCATTAAAATGGCCTGCTGCCATCCGGTAGGACAAGTGGGACACAACTGACTCTTGTAATGAGGCTCATTCAATGAGAAAGTGATTGATTGATAGTAATGAGTAGTACGATTGATTTGTTCTGTATATTGCAACTGGCAATGTGAGGTACTATTGCTGATTATGGTGAAACTACTGTGCATCACTGCAGAGGCATCAGTGTGTGTATGTGTGTGTGTCTGTGTGTTTCTGCCTTACCTGTCGGATATTCTCTAGAGGGCTGGGTGTCATTGGCAGGTACCCTATCACTCCAGCCTGAGACGTGCCACTCTGCAGAACACCAAATGGAAACTACAATCAGTTTCTTTTACCTGAATCAATAAATAACTGCTGTGAAGTTATCACTTCACTTACACGGTAAGAATTGATTCTCGTGCGACACAAATTCCAGGATGGTGAGTGGTGAAGAGGAGGCGTGGCCAAATTGTCCTCCAGGCCCCCTTCATCTTGATCCTCCAGGTCCTCATCCAGAAGTCCTCGCTCTGACCCCCTGCGGTGCGTTTCCTCTGGCGATGCCTCTTGGCCTTCCAGCTACAGGGGGACACAAGCGCTGGTGGTTCATGGAGCGTTCATGGTGTACGGCCTTAGCGGACAGGCTGTGATGATACATCGCCATGAGTTCACCTTTATGACGAGGAATCTGTGTGGGTCTCTTGCCATGCGAGTGAAATCACTCGTCAGCTCCTTGAAGGTCGGCCGAATGTTTTCATCAATCATCCAACCTACACATGACAGAGTGTCTACACCGTGCTGCTTGCTTGCACCAGTCTCATCATGTGATTTACGGCACGCTACTTACACTTAACCATGACCATGTAGACGTCTATTGTACAGATGTGTGGCTGTGAAAGACGTTCGCCCTTCTCCAGCAGACTCGGCACTTCTTGCGGCTGCACTGAAGCATACGGCTCGGCGCCAAATGACATCATCTCCCACACAGTCACTCCTTCCCAAGTAAACAAACACAACATTTTCAAGACATATTCCCAACCACCAAGACCTTTTTTTTAAATTTGATATATACGGTGATAACACACACATTTGCGCTCATACATTCAGCATTCATGGCCATACCCCGTCTTACCGTAACTCCAAACATCACTTTGATGGCTGTATCGTCGAAATAGGATGCTTTCGAGGGCCATCCATTTGATGGGAGTCTGAAATGAAAGACAAATTGCAGACATGCTCTAGCAGAGACAGAGGAAATGCACATCTGTCATCTGGCGGCGGCGGCTCTCATCACGACCTTGGTATCGGTATAGACGTATTTCTTATCATCGGGGTAGAGGAGGTCTGCCACACCGTAATCAGAAATCTGGACCTGGTAGTCATTTTTCAGCAGGATGTTTCGTGCAGCCAGGTTCCTATGAACCATGCAGTGTTCCTCCAAGTAGTACATACCCTTCAACACACACACACATGCACACACACACACAAACACACACACACGTCACTTTTTCAAAAGCCTGTTACTGTGATCAATCATCTCTTCAGCATTGATAGTATTGTACTCACTTTGGCGATCTGCACACACCAGTTGAGGAGGCGTTGTGGGTCCAGGCTATTCCTGTGGCACCTGATGTGATCCAGTAAGGACCCCTTTGAGCTGAGCTGGGTGACCAGTTGCAGAGTGGCACCAGGGCAGATGCCTAACAGCCTCACAATGTAAGGGTGGTCCAGGCTGCCCATGGATAACATATGCTGCAAAATGTCCATTCATTTTTAACGTCTTTGCTCCTCATGGTATGCGGCTTCAGCATGATTTTCTCAACTCTAGATGTGCAAGAGTGTCTTGTGGTGTGATTCTCACATCTGTGATCTCTGTGAAAGTCTGTCTCCCCGAGCTGTCCTGAATGGTCTTGATCACCACAGGGATCTTCACTGTCTCCCCCTGAGGTGTCCAAAAGCCCTTGATTGCAAATAAGTCAATAAGTTGATTGAACTGCACATCTCTTCTAAAACAATTATCAGAAAAGGTGGATCCATACTTTGTGCACTGTGCCAAACACTCCTGATCCAAGCGCTTTGATTTTCCTCAGCTCAGATGTTCTTAAGATGCGTGCATGAACCTTGGTCCCCTTCTCCCCAGGACCCAGAGGCTCAAAACTCTGCCAAAACACAGCAACATGGTCAAAATGACTCCAATGGCCACTGCACCTACATTACGTGTGTGTGTGTTTGTGTTGTGTACAGATTACCTCTCCACTCTCCAGATATCTTCTCATGGCTCTCTTGTGGCGGATAGCAAGACCTCGATGGTATAGCAAGGCCAAGAAGAACAATGCCAGACAGATAATCAGGCCAGCGGGGACGCCTAGTGCGATGCCAGTGATCTGACCACTGCAGGGAGAACAGCACACATATGGAACGTATGAATACAACTCACATAACAACGCCCGCTCCTTTCTTTTCAGGCAACAGAAATTAATGTAGTTCCTAAATCCTATATAACTGTCTCACAGATCTCAGAGAAATTCAGATTCAAAGTCTCATGTCACTCTCTTAAATCATTTTTCATATGCTTGACTAATCCCACGGGAAATTACTACTCTGCATTACTCATCTTCATTCTGGGGAGCAGTGCGCTGCTCAGTGAGGAAATTAAAAGAATGTTTCTACTTCATTTCCCAATGTAATTTAAATGTGAATGACACGGGGAGGAATTCGTTAATACAGTTGCTAAACTAGATGAAAAAATTTAATCAGAATGATAAATAGGCACCAGGCCGTCTTTGGTTAGATCTTGCCCCTGTAATGCACTCCAATGGCCAGCAGGGGACCACACTTACCTACTGATTGCGAGCATAGCCGTCTCTAAGCAGTCACTGCGTCCTGGGCCAGAGCACCTTCCAGGAGGCAGGCATATGTCATTCATTTTGGAGTTATTTTCAAATGTGAATAACGATGTAGATGCTCCAACATTCACACTCAGAAAAGTCTCACCCTTGTGTGCAGTTGTGGTGACACGGTTCACAGAGACCCTTCTTGTTGGGGTATTTATAGATCAGTCCCTTTTGCCCATCATTTACTCCAGAGGGACAGGTGGACATACAGTAAGGGCCGTCCCTGAAGTTTGCACACGACACACAGTCATCTGCACCCTAAGGAATGTGGACAGAAGGGGGGGACAGAGACAGAGAGATTGATTATGTCACCTGGATATACTTAAACTGCATGAATAGAGGAATAATAAAAACAAACTGGCAGCTGGGACATTAGAATTATAACGGGACATTAAAACTTAATCATTTGTAGATGATGACATTACAGCCAACTACTTTATCCACAGCTGGTCCATTAAAACTAATTAGAAACACTTACAAGTCCACTGCAGCTGATCCGGCCGACCTGCGACTCACACTCTTCGTGACATGCCAAGCATTCTCCCTCATTTCCTGCAAACTCCCGTGGAGCACTGGAGCACGACACAAAAACAAAACAATCGTCTCAGATCAAGTAAAACAATTACCATGGACTCATGAAGAGCCATCACGAAGAGAAGATAAGTGATCATTAAAGGGATGTTTAATAAGATCCTCCTGAGACGGAGGGAACGGCACCAGATAAACAAGCAGTTTGACCCTGTTTGTTTGTCTGGTGCTGTCAACCTTTGGTGGGACATCTGATCATTTGAACACACACTCACCCAGAGAAGAAATTACAGCTGGCTACACACGTGCCTTCTCGACTAAAGTTTCTGCAGGACAGACACTGCTCCGGCCCTGGGCCCCAGCACCCCGAGTCTGAGCACAGTGGGTCACAGACATAGCCCTCGGCCACTGCGCACACACACAAACAAACAAACGCACACACACAGGTTCAGGTCAAGGTGGAATCTGAACTCTGAGATCTTTAGCCAAACAATTTTCAGTGAATGTGAGGTAGCATGTTATTGATCAAATGATCTGGTGATCCGGGATATTATAGACGTAATCACAACAATATAAGTGGAATGATGAAATAGTCCTCACCACACTCTGCCAAGGGTCTGTTGCTCCTGACATCATTGAGTCGAACATGGCGTCCTCTGAAGACATTTGTCCAGTTAATGGTGTGGTGGAAGCAGAGCTTGGCATTCTGGCTGATGTACACACTGCCGTCGCTGATCTCCCGCAGAGAACGCAGGCCCAGAGAGGTGAGGGTGGGGATATGCATCACCACCAGAGAAAATCTCCTGACACACACACACGCGCACACACACACACACAAACAAACATTGCACAGGAGGGTTTGAAGCAGCAAAACACAACGAAACATCTGATGGTGTTTTTGAACAAGCCTCACTTGTGGAGTGATCGTCCCTGGATGGTGGTGAGGCTGGAGAACACCGATAGGTCGTTCAATTCCTTTGGCCACGACTGAATATTTAGAATATCTGGCAATTGAATGATAATTAATTCTTTCTCCACGCTTCTATGTTATCAATTGACTTGGTGCTTTTTACCACCTATTGCACTGGATTTGCAGTAATGAGATGAGATGAGAAAAAAAAGGTAGAATGACGTTTTTTTATTAGAAGAAAATGAAATATAGTGAAGAAAAAGTAGAAATAATTAACAGTATAATCTGTCAACACAGGTAGACAAACCTGTGATCTCTCGCACAGTGTGGAACACTTCCAGCCTTTTGGCATCCAGTGGGGGGACCCTCCTGAAATCGTCTCTGAGGAACACAAAACGACACAGTTCAAACCTCCTTTGCCCTCTTGTGTGTGTGTCTCTGTGTGTTTTTGTGTGTGTGTGTGTGTGTGTGTGTGTGTGTGTGTGAGGGGGTGTCTGTGTGTGTGTGTGGGGTGGGGGGCGATTCCAAACTTTGTGATTCAGAGTTATGATCTGAATCAGTGTGCGTGTGATTAATTGAAGTAATTTATGCACAATCTCCAGTGACTCCATGTATGGTTCATGATTTCATTAAAGTGTAACTTTAATTACTTTTCTACCATTCTAACTTTGGCT
>OMPJ01021637.1:0-10124 GCA_900312935.1 Carapus acus
GAGGAGGGGGGAACAGAGACGGGAAGGTGTGTTGTTGACGCATGTTTTTTGTTTTTATCTAGCCACGCACATGCGTGCTTATCACAATCATCTTATGAAAATTTCATCCCGCTCTTCCTGCCCATGCCGGCATGCCAGGAGGGAAACCGGAATGGGCAAAACTGGACAAACACACAAGGCACGTCTCGCCTGTGATTGAGTTGTTTATTGGGCTGTTGCCTTTGAGAGCTCTTCACCATGGGACACCGCCAGCACGTTCGATTGTGTTTATAATTCGCTCACCTTCGTGTTCCTATGCCCTGTCGCTGCCGCGCCACCACTGTCTGTCTGGTCTCACTGCCAATTAGAGGCACTTGCTAATGGAGTGAACCGTGAGTCTGCCAGTGCCGCCAGCCGCTGCGTGTGGGTGTGACAGCTTTATTCTCACTTATGGTGACAGCAATGGAGGCGCAGGTGACAGTAACAGAGATAACGACGAAGGAGATAACAAGATGTTTGTCACCATAGGGTGGAGGTCCCCTCGGGCACAGCAGATGTCGAGAACCCTGCCGCATTCTACTTCCTGCTGCAGCTCACGGTTCAGTTTTGGAGGAGACACCCAAATCGACATTTTTTGGCAGTGCTTTTATCTGAGCTCAAAGCTCCAGGCATCTGCAAACTGTTGATCCTGTGTCACCGTCCCGCACAACGCTCAGGCACCTGCGCATCCACCATAGGGCCAAGATGGCGTCTGTAATTAAACATCATTGACAAAAAAGGGGAAAACTGAGTGGTGGCAGGGTGAGAGAAAGCCCGAGACTATGAAGGGATTTGGGAGGCAAGGGAGAAAAAGAAAAGACAATTTGAAGCAGATGGGTTAAAGGGCAGGTGAGAGAGATGGAGAGAGATAGAGAGAAAGAGAGTGGAGCAAAGAGCTCAGGAAGACAGGAGGGAGGACTAGTGTGGCTGCAGATGAAGTGGTACAAAGAGGATGCAGAGCGAGGAGCACAGTGACAGGAGGGGGCGTAGCCTGAGCCAAAGTCCTTTTCGACACACGGGTGGGACCACTGAGCCGATATGAGCGGGCAAGAAAGTGTGTGAGCGCATGCATGCGTGTCTGTGTTTGTGTGTGTCTGCGTGTGTGCTTGTGGGAAGCAGCTGTGCAACCGGGATCAACCGGGAAGATAGCCGGCAAGGCAGAGAGGAATGGAGGGTTTACTTCCTGCGCTTCAGTGGACATAGTTGTTATAGGAGCGATGTGTGGGTGGTTGGCGGGGTTACTGGCAGCGAGAGCGATGAAGATTTCAGAATGACGCAGACGAGGGAAAGCTCCAGCAGTGATTGTGTAGAAATGAGAGCGTTTTTGGTGGTTACCATAATGACAGTGGCGAGGGGTGGAGAATCAAATGTTAATGGTTTGACAATGTGACGAAAAGGCGACTTGATTAAAATTGCTGCTTGTGCTGGTGATGATAGTGACATTTGTTGGCCCCAATCATGATCACACGCACGCACGTTCCAAAACTCACATTTTTCCTTACTATTGTGCAGGGTCCATTTGCATGTTTTTTGATTTGTAGTTACAGTCAACATGACCTCATGAATATTCAAATATCATTGCCAACCTCACATGTCGACACCGATTGTTAAATAAACCCCCTAGAAGAATTTCATGTCGAATTCTGAGCGCAAATGTTGAAATTGGAACGATGTGTTGATGATACTGAAACCGTACACACATTCTATTTCTTCCCATCGTCCACCTCTACACTAGTGTGGGTTCCATCCCAACCACTGCCTGGCAGTGGAATTGGGAGAAAAGGAGAATTGGCAGCATAAAAACTGATGAAGCCTTATATGATCAGACTTGTGTATTCTAGCCTTGTGTTAAGGACCTATCGATTTAAGAGCACTAAATCTCTGACAGGATTTAAGCTCAGGATGTGCGTGCTGCCAACACTGTTTAAGATTGGCGATGGAATGAGGAAACGAGAAGAATGTCTCTGCAGCACTGGTAAACACCAACATATGTATAAGCAGTTTTTCATAGACAGGAGGAGTATTTGGTCCTCCTACACAATATGTTTCTGGTTTGGCCAAAAACATTTGCAAGATCTGTTGTTACGTGATGTATTACCCCATCAAGGGTGGTCTGAGTGGAGGAGCAGCAATCGCTAGCACGATGAATCGATGCTTCGGGATGGAGAAAGGTCAAAGAGAAAACCTGATCAATATCAAGCACTGATGCCCGCTGATTGACGAGTGCTGCATTAGTGCTGTTTCAGTTTCACCCGCACTACCGTAGCTTTACACTGGAGAAGGGTGAAGCCAGAGACATGGCTGAGCACAGCAACACAAGGCGTCACCAACAGCCTCAACCAGCAGAAGATGGAACACTCTGGTAATGTCTGAGTATAAATCAGAATATTCATATCACCACTAAAATGTGAGATCAGAGGACAAGCAGACGTGTACACACACAAAAGCACATATACAAAAAACACAGAGACAAAAATAACATAGACTTTCTGTTTAACTCCCAGCCCTCTGTGAAGTTGTGAACCCAAACTCACGCAATGTGTGTGAGGAGCTCTTGCATAAACAACAGCTTTGATGACCCGATCGTTAGAGCAACTACAGTCTTAGAATAGCTCGACTGCTGCCACTCGGTTTTCCTTTCCACAGGTAACATGTGAAGGTCATCCGTCAAAGCTCGAGTAATCAAATAGTCATACTGAAAATACGCCTGTAGGATATCATTAACCCCCAATAGCCTAACAAGGCTGGGCAAACACAGACTAAACACACTGACAAACATGTCTACAGCAAGTGAGTGGGCGACCGTGGAGGAAAATCTATTTCATGAATACTAGATCCTGTTATTAAGATGAAAAAACAACTTTGGCACAGATTGAGGTATTCTTTATGATCCAAAGACCACAAACATGAATGTTTGAACGCTCTGTGCAGTGGGTGAAGGAATTGGAGAGAGAGCAATGGCTTCTGAGGAATTCCGGACGTTGCTGCAAAAGCCAGGTCTCATACTATCGTCTCAATGTCAAATAAGACATATAAATTGTCTTTATACCTATGTGTTTGTACAGCAAGGTGGTTTTTCAAGGGACAGTGCGACAAGGCTAGAGCTGAGCTCCTGGATCAGAGACTCAAATGATTTCTTGGACTATCATGTGATCCTGCTGGCATCAAGGGACACAGTGCTAACAAAACTCCCATCTTCTTATTGATTATTTGAGAAACGGGATAACCAACTGATTTTGCTCCCAGGTTTACAGTGAGCCTGGTCAGACTCTTTGCTTAACTGACCTGAAATGATTGGCTGAGGGACAGAATATCGTAAGAATAAGAGTAAGAATAAGAATCCTTTATTGTCACCATGACACTGTTTCCAACATCATTATCAAAATACGTTTGGCAGCTCCACATTATGGCGATAGCAGCGGTACAGCAGCAAGGGAGCGGTCTAGCAGCATCATCTGCAAATAACGACTTCTTTCTTACCTTTTTGACATTAAGTGTGGCTATAGCCAATTGAGTCTTGCTTTCTTTGATATTGATCTAGTGATCTATTGATCTATTGATCTTGTGACCAGGTAGATTAAGAAATACTATGGATTAACCGGCTGTCATGTTCAATACTGGTACCTAAGATAATTGTTTTGATTTTCTTTTCACCTCTGTAAACTTGCTCAGAATCAATCAGGAGGCATCAGATTTGTGATCGATGGCCTGAAAGAATTGCTTTGACAAAGCAGGAGGTGATGCTGCTGATGCCTTCACTCAGCTGAATGGCCAAACAGTAACCACACAACTACTGTACCTAAATTACTTACTGTGAAACTGAGCAAACTTGTTGTCATTGTTTTGTTTTGTTTTTTATACTGTCTAAGTTACTAATCTGTTTAGAAATTCATAAAAATTAACATGAACATTGTATCCAATTGCCACCTCCTTGATGAGAGTTCTTGTAATTATCAGCCTCTGATGCAGGGGGAATGATGCCACAGTGACACAAACATTGCAACTCAACCTGGCAGCGCAAATAAGTAAGAACCACTGCCAAATACGACCGTCCATACGCTTCATGTCTGTCTCAGCTCATGCAGACTAACCCGCCTGAGACTTACCCAATCCTGTTGAATTTCATTCAAGCCTGGTACACACTGTGCCATTTTGGACTGTCACAGACAAAAGGTCAGTTATTGCAACGTTCTTGCTATCAACACTGTGGCTGTACCTCATCTGAGAGACAGGTTGACAGACGGCAGGTTGGAGGCTTCCACCAATGCATTAAGGTAGAAACACACCATTCACCAAAACATTGATCCCGGATGCCTCTGATATAAGGCAGGACCCCTCTGACATTGGACAGGCCTTTATCCTTTCCCTAACTCCAAATATTTCCAATTATCCCACAGACTTCACATGGAGTGTTCCTCTGCGGAGATGATGGGCAACGCTCCAGTTTTGACACTCATCTAAGGACAATCAGTGTTGTAATCAAGGACAGCGTTATTTCCGCAGGACAGTCAGGACAACCACCAAACCCTGTCCCCATCCTCACACCAGAGTATGAAATGTTCCCAGTCTAATTTGAGCAATCAATTCAGAGCAATCAATGTTACATTTATCACGGCATTTAATAAAACGGACAAGTCTGTGAAATGGCTCCAAAACCATCTAGACAAGCAAGGGTACACAGTGACTTTGCTGTGGAAAATGTGATTATTTCAACGTGCCATCAATGATCCTCCAAAATACGATTTAAGATTATTTACATCTACAGTCGTCCCTCACTATAACGCCTATTCACCTTTCACGGCCTCGCTGTTTCACAAACTTTGTGTAATTTTGCATGTTTTTTTTTGTTTTTTTTAAACAGCATATAGTAGGAGCGCGCATTGTGTTTGGCGTCCTGATTAGCTAAGAGAGAACCGCACGTGTGTTCTGCATCCTGATTATCTGAGGGAGAACCACACATGTGCTCTGCGTCCCGATTAGCTAAGGGAGAACCGCACATGTGTTCTGTGTCCTGATTGGTTAAGATAGTACAGAATGCTTTCGGCTAGCCAGCCAGACTTACATGAATGTTCTATTGCTAGCAGTGTGACTCTGAAGTACTGTACAGTATGTTTGCAAGTTTTCTACCTGAAAAAAAAGCATAATGCAGATGAAATGAACTGCGAGGGAAAAAGACACCTGCGGTCGCACCAAAAAGGCAGAGAAAGACGGTAACCATCACAGAAAAAGTTGGACTTCTGGACATGCTAAATGAAGGTAGAAGTTACGCGGCTGATGGGCGCCATTATGGAAATAAATTAATCATTAGTTTGTTAAATAAATAAGGAGGAAAATAACGTAAGGACGACAGCAGCAATAAGCTAAAAGGGTTGTAATAATGTAACAATGTAACAATAAACTAAAAGGGTTGTAATTGTCCGCAAGACCATCATAAGGATGGAGTCTGCTTTAGCTCTGGATCAGTGACAGCAGAAAGATTGAACTTCGAGAGTGTTTAAATAAGAGAGAAATGTGAGAAAATGTGAGTGCCTGTCTGAGAAATGTGTACATAAGTGTGTGGTTCAGGGTTTTACAGCCTTAGAGCCTGTATAGTAATTGTAAACAAAATAAAGCTGATTACGTTGCGGATTTCGTCTATTGCGGGTTATTTGTAGAACGTATTGACGGACCACTGTATCCTGATTTGACTATTCCAAAATGTACTCAATTTGATCTTTTTAAGGGGGTAATAATGTACATATTTGTATCACTAGCAGGCAGTAGCAATAACAAGCCAGGTAAGCTCATCCCCTAAAAATGCCTGAACAGGTCAACGATCTCTTCAACTAAAACTCCACTTCAACTTTTTTTATGGATGCAATTTTGTATGCAGATGCCTCACAAAAGTAAAGCATGGCAAATAAATGATTGAAATTACTGTGCTCTCACCGGCTGGATTTCCCATGCATGCACCCTCACATCAATTTTGGCAGTTAGCTAGTTTTTTAGGATTTTGTTATAATGTCATCTCATGGTTGGAAGAAAATGCACTTTTTAATGTGTCATCTCCTCAGTCAGCATAGCGTAGGCTTAGGGCTGAGCCTTTATTGCAATTTTATCAACAGTCCTAGGTAGAGCAGTAACGAAGGAGAGGCATTTGGGTCAGAAACTCAACTGCCTCAAAACATTTGACCACTCCTCACCTGGCCCCCTGTAGACATGAAGATGCATCAGACAAGACAAACAGATGGCTGAGGTTTGCTTTTTTGCTGTTTTTGTGCATTTCAAAGTGTGAACTCAAGTTGCCACGCTTGAGTGGGCACAGTCAGGAGGGCAGCCGGCTCCCCAAGGCTGCACAGAAAGGCAGAACAGAAGGGTACACACACTAGCCGAGTCTTACATTACAATACATATTGCGTCAGAGGAGCACATTTCGTTTCTCGTCCGTGTTTCTGGGTGTAATTGCCGCCCTACGAATTGAAATGTTCCCTCTCCGATCCAGTATTTCACCCTGTAAGAGGGAACGCCTTGACAGCTCGGCGTCGCATTATCTTTGCTTTCAGCTTTTGCAGCACAGTGTCGCCTTAAAATGGAATCTGCTGGTTTAGATTTCCTTGTGCTAGGGGTAAAGGAGCAAGGGGAGGTGGGAGTGGGGCGAGGGGCGGACCGGGGCGGGGGAGAAGAAAAGAAAAAGGAGGAGAGGACGAGTACGAAGAAGACGACAAAGAAAAAAAAAGAATTGGAAAAACCATCAGACTACATAGTCAAAGCGCTGACATGAAACATCTCAATAGCTGAGCACAACAACCACGTAGCAATGCAGTGGAAGTGAAATGAGGTATTAAATGACAGGAAGCGGCCAGGCCAATGCCGATTCAGCCCACCGCGTCCGAGGCAATTGTCTGTGCACATGTCTGCCGTTGTGGGTATGTATGAGGGGAATGTAAAGCTTTCATCAAGTGTAATCCACTGTGGATGATGTCATTGTCTTAATTGTGTGAAAGAATGGAACTTTAAGGAGCATCTTATCCTGCCATCATCGCCTCACATTAACGCGTTGTTCAAACTGGCCTCGTAAAAAAATCTAATTAAAGGAAAATCAATGGTGCTGGCAGAATTCTTTCCAACACTTTTGGATTCATAAATCCTCAGCAGGCATCGCTGAAAATGCAATTTGTGGTCCAAACTTCTCGCAGTCGATGAGCTACCACTTTTCTTTTTCTCCTATTAGAAATGAAAAGAAAAAAGAACAAACTTCAACATAAGCCTAACATCAATGGCGCCTGATCGAGATGGATTTGAGAAAGGATCGATCGGGCTTCGCCGTGATTGAGAAAACACCCTCACTGTACACCCTACATTTCTCATGTCGGATTTGGTGGCGTCGCCACAGCCAAGGGATCCATTCTGATTACAGCTGTCACTGCGAAAACAACAAACAAAGTTAAATGCAGGTGTGGCGGGGCAGATATTCAAGATGAATCACCCAACACAGAGTTTAATAACAGCTGCTGAGGACAGCCATTCATCACTGGAAGAGGAGGGTGGGGTCCACTGAGTCCATTGGGGTGGAGGGGCTCCAGTGTCAGCCTCATGCACGCCTTTACCAGTCCCGTCCCCTTTTTCATCAATGTCCATGCCTCCTCACAACCCAAGGAATGTGATGGGGCTGCCTTTCCTAAAACTCGTGTAATTCCCGTGGATAATGTCAACCAAATACCAAGTGGAGTAGCGTCTGGGAGCCAAGCAGCACTGTCAGCCGGAGATATTGACCTGTCAGCAAAAATGTCGTATTAAAGTACTGTTGCCCAACATTAAGCAGCTAATTGCCCTTTTCTGACACCTTCATTTTTTTGTTAATGGAAGCAGAGGTCTGCCGGCTAGATAAAGGTCGCATCAATACAGCCGGTAAACCTTCCCTCCTTCCTCCCCTCCTTTCCTCCGCCCTTCCAGCCAGGCATGTTCAGCGGCTGCCGAACATTCTAATATATCCTTGTGCGTACAGCTTAGGGCTGCAGGCCATTACTCATTTGTTTGAATCGATTCAAATCATCATTGATTGATGAACTAATCAGATCACGCAACTCTTATTTGGTTGTTTGATTATAGATTACGATTTTTTGAATTGTTTATTTAACTTGCTTATATGCAAGATGCCGATTACAGAAAAATTGATAATAATTGAAGATTTGCTTCTTTAAATATATTGCACATGGTTCCTAACCGGCCAGTTAGGAAGTGCAAACTGATTTCTACTGCAATTGTACAACATCAGCTGCCAACAAAATGACTGGTTGGCGCGTGGAAACACTAAGGAGGAAAGATTGGAACAACTTCATCACTACATCCATTTACAACTACGGAACAATGGCTTCAGCTGAGCCATACACTGTGAAAACGTGACATAAATGCCTTTTAATCAAGAACTGAAGATCGATTGTCCATTTTTGTAAAGGGGTGTAATTCATTCCTTGGAGTCCCAATAAACATGCAGCCTTGCTTAAGCTTCCTTACGCCACTTCATAGCTCAAACATGGAGGGCTGTACAGCAGAAGTGAGATGGGGGCCCTGGACTAGGCCTGTGTGACGCAAAGATTTGTTCACACTTGGCAGAGGATAAATATAGGCTAAAAGCCAGAGGACTCCAATAAGTCCCAGAGACCTCTCAAGAAAGTCCACCAAAAAAATGGTTTGACTCTTCACCAAAGCTGCCAAAGCCTAAAAATATCATTATGCCATTGAAAAATGATGGAAATTGATGCAAGACACGCACAAGACTTAAGTCATGTTTTAAAGTTTAGTTCATATTCATACAACCCAGAGGATGTTAAAGATGATTTCTGGAAATGAAAAACCATCGGAAAAAAAAACAAAAAACAGACAAACAACATATTAGCCACTCCTATATGGAACACAGCCTCTCCATACTTTTGCACTGCTTTAATTATATGGCCTGGAAAACCATTTCAAAGTGAACCGCAGCCTAGAAACGTCAGCGAATACAAAAGGCATAAGGTCTAAAATCACAACGACAACCACAGTTCTCCAACGCTACTGATGGAGAGAAGGAAGTAAATGTGGACGTTCAAATCTCTTTGGAAATCATCTTTCAAATCATCTTGGGACCGCATGTTCGCTAGTGTCCAAGCTCTAATGAAATTTCGTTTGCCGTGTTTCAGGCCTGTAACGCGACTCTTTTCGCATTATTCTAACCCCACATCTAATTAGTGAAATATCATAACACAATAACCGAGCAGTGTCCTTTCCCAAACTCGATTAATGGTCTGTGGCAGCACAGTCACATTTGCTGAAATGTTCCAATTATCACAACAGTGCCACAATGACTAAAGTGATATTTGGGTCCTGTGATCTTCTTCCCCTCAAAGTCAAGCGAACGCAGCCAAAGCCGCATCTCGCCTCACAACGCCATGCGGACAGGAAAAGCCCAAGTCCTCTGAGACAACGCAAGGGGTTTTTTCTTTCTAGTCTGCCACAGTCAAATCTCGGTCGAACTCTCTCCTCTGCTGTCAGGTCGCTGCGCCGATACCGACCTTCCACTCGCTGCCAGATAATCCCGCTGGCGCTGTGGCAGCTGGATCCGCATGTTAAGTGCCAGCCTCCAAAGACACGAAAATTGCGCCGTATCTCTTCTTCTCAGGGACGTGACGCCACCGCAGGCCGGGAGGAGCAGCAGTCCGCAACCATGCCAGACGCTGCTCGCCACCGGGCATCCGGACTGATTTGTGTTCCTAATTACGAGCATTCATAAAAGAAGTGCCCAAACACAACTTTTTTTTTCTTTGGTGGCTAAATGCCGCAACAATTTTTTGATTCCATTATCTATAAAAGCATCTGAATGACCCTGCATGGAGTCGACTTGATGCAGACAGGAAGCGGAGTAAAAAGGAAGAGGAGGGGACACGAAGACGGTTGTTAGAAGTAGGAATGAGAGTGTGGCAAATAATGGAACGGATGGCAGGCAGGTGTACAGCTAGGTGATGGCTGAAAGGCAAGCTCGATGAGTGTGTGAGACTGCATGCGTGTGTGTTTGTGCGCGTGTGTGTATTAGTGTGTGTGCTCCCACAGCTGTTGTAATCCAATTTTTTCCTCATCGGTGCCAATTTAAG